>NNCF01126744.1:752197-826581 GCA_002313205.1 Laupala kohalensis | reverse complement strand
CTCGATGCTTCTCGTACGCTTCCTCGCGGTTACACTAGCTCGATGCTTCTCGTACGCTTCCTCGGAACCAACTAACTTAGAACAATTGGCTTCACCACCCACATCGCCCGCTGGTCAACAATGGGTGGACTCAATCGCATGTGCTATCGTCTTCTTATGTTTGTATCTTCATTGTTGCCACCACATAATGTGCTGGTGAGGCCGCCACAACTTCTTCCACTATTTTTGTATTCAATATTTTTTAAAATCGGCTTAACGGTTTTTTCTTATCATATTTTAATAAATTTATTATTTACTTTATTCTTAACTTTGTTTTGTTACCTTTTTCTTTTTTAAGAGTTTGTTCTAGGATTGCATGGATTAGGAAATACACTCTGGCTTAAGTAGAATTAAAAGTTACAAAGAAGAACAAACAGATTTGAAAAAGAGAAAAATACACAGAAAATAGTCAGAAAAATGAATTAATTCATACAATTACACATTTATATTCTTAACTTTATAGAATATACCTAATTTAAAGAATTTAACAAACTAAACGTGATATTTTAAATACTGATGGTATTAAAAATAATTAATTTTTGTAACGTTCATTTGGAATAATGTTTTATGCATTGGTGGTAAGGGGGGGAAGGGAGGATGGGTCCTTCCAGGTACTCTCCGTTCTCAACTGCTAGTGCTAACCACCTAATCAGTAAACAACTGCATCTCTGTCACAAACAAACATTTGACTTCATGAAATTCATAATCGAGCATAAGATTTTCGTAAAATATACGTGAAATATTTGTTCGTAAAACATTTGTTTCTCCAATATAAGTGATCGTCTGGAACGACGCAACAGCAGGTAAAACATTGATAAGGTTTGGTAATTATGGTTATTCCGTCCAGATTTTGCGCATTATTTACTCGTTTCATTTATTGCATTCGCTCATCTTGTTCGGGACGATGACCATATTGACCATTGTGTGTCTTCTGAGGTCAAATCAACTGAGGGGGAAAAACTGCAAGTACCTAACGCACCTTCATCCAAACTTTCCCACAGGATCTCAAGTCACATCCATACGAGGGTAGTATACAAAATGAAATCATCCAGAAAAGATGAAAAAACTGTCAAAATTACTGTCAAAATCAACTAAGGGAAACTAGACCGGGAGTCCTCAGGGGTAGCTATGCCATCAGTATAAGGAAAACGTATTGTGGAGATAATCCCAAAGGATACATCTCAACTAAAGAAAACGAAGATAATTTTAAAGAAGAAGACGAAAAAAGAATCTTCACCAGATTCTGATGAAGAAGAGGAGTAGGTGACATCAGATGATAAAGGTGAGGTAGATGAATAAATGGTCTGTTAGTTTTGCAATGGCTTGTTCGTTTATTCACTCCCTTATGATAAATGGATCTGTGCCTATGGAGTGAGATCCAGTGGGAAAAGTGCAATGGTCAAGCTTAGCAAATTTACTGTTAATTTTTATACAATGTTACTAATATTATATATGAAAGTGCACTGCCACAAATTGTCTAAATTCCTGCTGTAATCAAAGAAAATTGGAAGAGAAATAACTTGATTCTCAGAAAAGGAGCAGATTAATGTGGAGTGATAAACTATAACCTGTATAAAAATGGATGGTAGTGCACTTCATTTTCTTTTTTCAGATAGTTATTGATGCAATCGGTTCCTCATCACTAGGATATTTTCCGGGATGGAATTACAATCGTCTCTTTATATCTTTTGTCAGACGCTTCCATGGTTCAGTTGCCTAAAATAATATTTTTCTTTCTTTCTCGGTTTGGCATATCGGCGAGCACCATCTACCATCTTATCTCGGTATGTTTTTATTGTATATCTTATATGAAACATTCTCATTACAGTGTCTTGAAATTCCAAAAATGTTTTCTCCGGCTTAAAGATGTTATTCCAATTTGTATCTGCGCATACCCCTTCCCTCCTAAATATACGCATCAGCTCGCCACGGTAGGCATCATTGTACTGGTAGTCATGGAGAATATAGTCCACACCCTCTAACCTCATCCAACAAGAGCAAAACTCTGTATCCGTCCAGTTAAAAGAAAAAAATAGTTCGCAAAATCACCGTGTCCCGTTAGTACTTGAAATATTTGGTAACTCGGTACTGTAAGATTTGATTAATTTACAATAAATATTTAAAGTTAATAAATTATTTTCAGTACAAAATGTATTTCAAACGAACTGTGACCGCAACAACAGGCGGCAAACGACAAAACGAATAGGATAAAAGATTTTTGACCATTTGGAATAAAATTACTCATTCAAATAAACAATCTAAGTAAGAGCCGAATAAACATATTTTATCTTACGGAAAATAACACGTAGGTCGTAAGAAGAGAACAACTGAATTTGCGTGTCTTTAGAAGGACGAAAATGTCGCACCAGGGCGCGGCGAGGTATGCTCTAACCCAAAAGCTCGTGGGAGTCTCTAGGATGTGCGCCGCGACCAGTGTTTAGGGTTCGTAGCACCAGATGCTAAAAGGATGGATATTTTAAAGGGCCGGAAACGTAAACAAATATTATGTCTTTGAGGGCGATTGCCGCCTAGTGAAAATCGCCGCAAAGATGACGGTTGCAGAAAGTTCGTTGAAAACCAGAAGCGTCGAAAACACCGCTCATGAATTGGCCCAACACGTCCAGAAACGAGTCAAATCTAGCCACTGACTAGAAAAGTCGCGAAGTGAAGATTTCGATTCCATTGGGAGAATCAGTCACATGACTGTTCAATTTTTTTCGATCGTGGGTGGAAATGGTAAGTGACGTAGTAGCAGAAGACCCATTTAAGCGACAGCAAAATCGTGCAATCGGTTCAATCGCTCAATCAGTCAACTCAATCTCGTCTCAGTCATCTCAGCTCACATCTCACATTTTTCGTTCGAGCTCAGAGACCATCTTACATTGTACTTCGAGAAATTTCTCACATTTTCGTTCGAGCTCATATTCAGATAGCTCAGATTTTAGAAAGTTTTTCGTTCGAGATGCAGCTTACATCTCAGAATATTTTCAAGTCGAGACTCACGTTCGGATCATAGACCATTTTTGTTACTGCTTTTAAATTATAAGCACATTACTATTATTCGTTAAAAGGTGTTCCAACGCTAAAACATTAAGTTGTAACAACAACTTTGTTGAACATTCCGCCGAGGTGATCTCTTCATTCGGTCCGAAAACGGTGGCTCGGTCGTGGTATCTCGCACGGGGTTGTCCGGAAGCTCTTGGGACTCCTGTTTGCGGAACGAACCGGTGTTTTTTCGAGAATGATGACGTCACCTGCTGGAGCGACTACACGCGCCATTGATGACCTGCTGAAATGCCGTCTGGATGTCTGCCTTCCATTTTTCACATCGACTGAATCAGCTGTCAACTTGTAAGGTAGAGCGTAACAGTTGGTTGCATCCAACTATAGATACTAGGCGCAGTGGCGAGAAGAATAGTGACTTATTAACAAATGATGAAAGTCCAAGCAGGGAACCATTGAACTTGATTATCCATTGAGAACTATGGGCAGTGATATGAAAAGGGTTCATAAATCTTCAATGTAATATAATGTAATTTTCACTAAAGGTTTTTTTTTATGAGAGTAACTGTGTTAAATGCAGTGTACCATGTGTGTCTTTTTGGGGGATGTAGAAGGGTAGTGTTTTGATTGTGTGTTAGAATTAAAATAACTGAGTTAATTTGTTTATAACGTGTTTTCCTAGTAGGATCCCCAGTATCTGTCCTTCCTTTGATTAAAATATAGGCACGAACCCAGAGAAGATATGACTAGTCGGAGGTGAATGAGGGCGAGCCTTTACACCATCACTTTAACTCATGCTCATTTTTTGTTTTGATTCCCTCTTATAAATCTATCATTTCGTTTTGTTACAATACAAACCATATGTCACATCTGTCACATCTGTCACATCTGGTATAAACTTATGAAATTTGCGACCTTCCATAGCCACATCCCACCGTATCAGCCAACTAACAACTTCCTGAACAGCCTGGCATCATTTATCCTTTCCTTTGATCATCTCTCCATTAAACGTTATCGAAACTAAACGAAATTTAAACAACTATTCCTGTCTTTCTCCCTTTTACTAGGAAAAGTCCCGATGACCTGAGATATTGTACGCGAAAGTGAGCTCCCCAAACGTCCTTTTGATGTGCGAGTCGTGTGTGTTTTCTTTTGCTTCACGAGCATCATAAGCTACAATACACACTCTTTCGTATCCATGTTATTCTAATAAAAATTTAGCCTGATAAGTGGGTTAAAATTGAGGGGGGAAAGGAAAAAGGGAAATAATTGAAGTATTTTTCCATTATTTTGGGGGAGGAGGTATACGAAAAATATACGTCCATAAAATCTAAAAAGATTTCAAATGCTTTTCTGATTTTTTTAAATTGGAAATATTTTCCAAATTTAATAAACTATTCCAGTGTTACACCTTGCTCTCTTTCACAAGCAATCGTCTCGATAAACTGGAACAGCTTACATGAAAGTGAGCTTCCCAACATAATGTCCGAGTTCTGTGAGTTTTCTTCTGCTTCACGAAAAATAGCTGCAATACAGACTCTTACGTCACTTTTTACTATCAGAATCTTACTTTCCTATGTTATTCTAATGAATGTTTAAACCGACAAATTGGGTAAAAGAAAAAATTTCAAAAAATTTACCTTTTTCTGTTTTCCTAGGAAGCGTCTCGATGACTTGGGTCATCGTATGCGAAATTGAGCTACCCTCAACTTCCTCAAGATGTTCGAGTCGTGTGAATATTCTTCTCATTTGCGAGTGTCATGAGCTGCAATTACGTATCTCTAATGTTTGTTTAATGAATAATTACCGTGAGAAGGAGGTTAAAAGTTAGGGAAAGAAGGCATAAATATTGCAAGTTTTGCCAAATATTTTTTATCTTTATTCAGAAAATATGTGTCCCTATACTTCAAAAATGCCTTCAAATATTTTTGTTGGTTTTTCAAAAAAGTTTAATCAATTATCTTACTCTTTTTGTGCGAGACGGGTGAGACGTCTTCTTCTTCACAAGCATCATAAAATGAAAAACACACTCTTATTTATCCTTAATGTTATTTTAATAAATATTGAAGTTAAAATTTAGAAAAAGGGAGTAAAATTTGATATTTTAAAAAATTGATTTATTATTCCAGTGCTTCATCTGTCTCTCTTTCACTAAGAAGCGTCTCGATGACCTGGGACATCGTACGCGAAATAGAGCTACCCAACACGTCTTCGTGATGTGCGAGTCGTATCAGGCTTCTTCTGTTTCACGAGCTTCATGAGCTGCAATACACACTCTTTAGGAGTTCCAAATTTAATTAATTATTTCAGTGCTTCACCATTCTCTCTTTCACTAGGAAGTGTTTCGATGGCCTGAGATAGGTGAAATGGAGTCACCCAACATAATTCATACATGATTCATGTGAGCTTTCTTCTGACTCACGAGTATCATGACACACTTCTACGTATCCTAAATGTTATTCTAATGAAAATTTAGCCTGACTGGGGGGAAAAAGAATAACATTTGAGATTTTTCGCCAATTTTTTATTTTCTCTTATTTGGAAAATATACGTCCCTAACCTCAAAAAATGCATTGAAATTATTTTCAAATATTATAGTAATTTAAAAATTAATTATTTATCCCACTGTTTGATCTTTCTCTCTCTCATTAGGAAGCGTGTCGATGACCTTGGATATCGTTCTCGAATTTGAGTTACCCAAACTCGTTGTCATTACGTGCGACTCGTGTAGATCATTCTGTCCGCACCATATACAGCAATACATGCTTTTGAATCGTCAAATCAATCAGTAAAATCTCTAATGGTACTTCTAGAGCCTCGGTTGATACTGTTCTCTAACATCCGCTCCAGTTTGTCAGGCACTTTTGTTGCAGACTATTCAACCGCCGTTCCATGCGATTTCTCTCCCAGTCTTGCAACACGCCGACACAATAGGTGATTATTGGTAATATCGTTCCAAATATATACGTCTTAAGTCTTGTCGCAAAGTCAACAACTTCTTGTTGTAAATCCTAGTAAATGGTCCTCCCTCCTTAACCCTTAAGGGGCTTTGACTTCGGGGTAGTCTTCAGACCTTGGTAGAACGAGCCGGAATCTTAAATCTATTTTGGAAGTGACATAAAGGTGTATTAAAACACATCCAATTATATTGGTTAAATAAGGGGTTTAATTCGAAAGAGGTTCAACTGAACCCGGTTCGGTATAATAGTGACATATCTGTCAAACGGTTAATCATATTGAACAAATCATACAAAAGTGAGATACTTTCGTATCTAGAATTGGAATATCCTGAGACACTTCCATACTGAGTGATTACATTACAATATAATGACTTACTATCGTATACAAACTATTACTTGAAAAGTCGTGGACAAGCTTGACATTGCCCATAACATAAGCTTTTCAATAACATACTAAATGGCAAACATATAATTCTTGAAGATAAAGTGTTCTCAAAGAAATCTCACTATCACTTGAGAGAAAGTTCTTACTATGAAGAGGCAGATATACAAAGTTGTATAGAAACATATGTTGTTAGTGAAGACAGTTCATAGTAATTATGAAGCTTGATAGAGTTCGGATCTGTGATCCAAGCAACGAGATGCTTTCGCTAACGTAGTGCTCATATTACCAACAACAGCATGTGCACCCTCGTCCACGCAAAAGGCCGCAGGTTGCTCCCGAGTTTGGGAGATTGGTGGCACGAGAACAAACGGGGCTTACGACCAACTACAACGTTTGTCTCGTGCTTCAAAAAACTGTGTCCCTCCCCAGCGGAGAAGCAATATTTATAAGCCCGGCCACGCCGGGCGTGGTTCCTAGTTCTTTGGAGAGGGAGAACTGCATTCGTCATCACAGATGACGCGTATGGGCTTTGCCCAGAAGAATGTTCTAGAACATTGAAAGTCAAACCAAAGTCATCAAGGGTCTCAAAATTGAACACGCTGCACCCGCGGTTGCTTTGAGCGTCCGGGTGCCGCCGGCAAACGAAACTCGAAGATGAATCGGAAGACGCGAGTGGTTAGCGTCCCGTCGCGCATCTGGGCATAACGAGTCAGACTGAAGTATATACGAAATACTAAAATGCAACGTAGAACTAGATAAATAAAATGTTAATACCCATTGCCATATAATAGTTCTCGCAGTTTGTCCTTCTTCCTTATACATTTCCCGCAAGTCGTATCACGCATGGAATGCTTACATATTTTCCCTCTTCTTTCACAATTTACGGAATGAGATACGCTCGCTTTATTCGTGCAATCTCCATACCCGTATCCCCTCTTTCCATTATGGCCACAAAAATGTATTTTTTCCCAAACGTAACTGCGCTAAATGCCCAAACCGTTAGCAATTGTAGCACCTTATTGGTTCGATATAAGTCATCCTCTCTTAACAATGCAATTTCCATGTATACTCTTTTTCTTTCCCTCAATTCTCCCGCTTTTTCTCTATTGACTTTTAATATATAATTTTGGTATAAACTGTCTTACATTCCAAAGCGCTTTACTATTTTCATTTATATCTCTGTACTCTTCTTTCTCCTCATCAGCTTTCTGAAGTTTTCTTCTCTTTTGACCGTCTAGTGATCTTTCCATAGGTTTCACATACATATCAAGCATTCTAGTGCGATCACCTACCTATGGTGAAGAGCTTTATTTTTGCTTTTAAGTTTTTGCAAACTCGTTCAATTTTACTTTTCATTACTAATGCAGGCGAATTGTAAATAATGGACATTGCTTTGTCTTGGTTTGTTGTTTCGAATAAGGTGTTCTGAATATTTTCGCGGATGACATATTTATGGTAAATCATGTCCTGAAGCGATAGTTTCACTTTCAAAAGATTTCCACCTAATTTATGTTTCAGTTTCATGACACCAGATACGCCTAATGCAACAGCACCGATTCTCATATCGTTGACAACAGACTTGCGTTTCCCGAGTTCCTCATCAACAAACTTTATTTCTCCTTTGTATTTCAAATAAAGGATATCATGTCCTCTACATGAAGTTAAGTGGTGTCAGGATTCCCTTGCGCTAATCGTTTCCTCGGTGGTACCACCCCGAAACCTATGATGCCCCCCAAAAAGAAATTTGCGAGACCCCTTCCCTAAAAAATAATCCCTCCACCTTTGCATTGTCTCACTTTCAAATCATATTCCAAAACTTAGATATATTTAACAATTTTATCCCTTTTATATACACTAACTCCATATTAAAACCAGTGTGCAAAACCAATGCACATGCTTTCTCATACACTTTTATGACCCTTATCCATACAGTACGCAAAACTGACTAGACAAAGAAATAAGCAATCGTTTTTAATGAATTCTATATTTATGTTGACAGCAGCAATTTAATAGGAAAAGTGACTGCTTGAAAATGGTTGTTTGGTATCATTTTTGCTTCAAATTTTGTGCAGATTCAAAAATTAAACTAATTTTATCCCTTTTGATTGCACGGTAAAAATATAGTTTCCATTAAGAATGATACTGTTGTAGGTGTATCATTCCGACCATGAAGGGCAAGGATGTTAGTGTAAGCGAAAGGTAGTGTGTCAGGAAGTATCTCTGGGCCACGATGTCTCGGAACCAAGAATTGGTGACTGTGAGAGTGTTAGCCACCCTCCTTCCGATATTTTATAGGCTATCGTTTTCTAAAGTTGATATATCTCTCAGCTTGGTACTTTGCAATACTTAATAGTTTTGAACTCTTCATATAGTGAAAAAATGAGATACATTCGGAAAATAAATGATTTGGTTGAAAGGTATAATTTTCCTATTTCTATGACAAACTAAAAAGAAATTAAGGCACTTTTGATAATATTTTCCAAATTATATTTTTATACAAAGGGTACATTATAACAGGATCAAATATAAAATCATTTCAGAGCATGTGCATCAACAACAAACATATGTTACACTAAATATGAATTGTGCATAAACAACAAACTTATGTTACGCTAAATTGACTCATCCGTTTAGCCAGAATTGGCGCGCACAAATGAACAAACAGACATGTCAAATTTAAAAAAAAACCTGTCGGTATCAGGACACTAAAAGCGAAAATTTCCGTCAAAATCAAACGATTCTTTTCTTGGTTACAATAGTGTCTGTATACCACGTAAATGAGAAAGTAAAAAAGAGTGTTCATCACCTACATCCATTTTATTGNTATATATATATATATATATATATATATATATATATATATATATATATATATATATATATATATATATATATATATATATATATATATATATATTCAGTTTGCGACAAGCTCAGATTTCGAGGATTCTTAAGTTTCATCGGATTATTTCACTGGATAGGCACATCTGATACATCCCGAAATATTGAGTCGCGAAATATCCTGAAATTTCTGGCGGACTCAAAAATCGTCATTCCACCTTCCACTAACAGATGGCAGTGAAAGCGGCATCTCTCCTTAGGTGCATTTTTCACCGAGATATAATTTTTCCCACAGTAAATGAAATTCAAGGGACATTTTACGTTCTTTTTTATTATCTCACGTCGGAAAGCATCCTCGTTTACATTGGATCACCCCAGAGAGCACACCGATACGTTAAGATCTGCCGAATCGCACCCACCTAAAGCACCTTCAAATCATGTCTTGCTATATCATATTGCTTCATCCCAACCCGCATCATGCTATATAACATTACACGCACTTACACTTTCATATACTCCTGATGCGCCTGGTATTGTATCCTTTCATATAATATTACCCCAGGGTATTTATTGGCTCTTACAATCTTTGTATAGGTTTGTCGTTTAGCTTCTTTGAAATTACGTATTTCGTTCTTTACATCTCCATACCACATAATTCTAGTTTTCTCCTCTGATAACTCTAAATCTCTTTTGACCTAAAGGGCTCTAATGACCTTGATGTTGACGAGCCCTAAAACCCCACCAAAAAAATCTTTTGACATATCTGATTACACATATCTATCGCTTCTTGTGTTCTCTCTTCCAATTCTCTACGCGAATAAGCAACGATCACCAAATCGTCAGCATATGCCAGCCCATTTATTGCTTTTTCCGTTAAATCCTATAGTACGCCATCCATTATCAAATTCCAAAACATAGGTTTACTTGCAGGCACTTGTGGACACTCCAGTCATTTTTCGTAGGATGGTTGCATCTCCCATATGGAGTACTATTCTTCGATCCTGAATATAACTTTTGACTATACTTAATATATATTTCGGCAAGTCTTTCTCTTCCAACGTCTACACTATTAATGACCATCGTGCATTATCGAAGGTTTCTTTAACGTCCATGTATACACACGAGCAATAACTTGTTTCCCTCCAACTAACCATGTTTTATTAGATTTTCTAACACATCTGTACTGCGGCCGGCCACAAACCCATTTTGTCCATGATGCTTTTGCAAATATTACTGTATCCTATTTGTTAGTATTCTAATATTCTCAGAATACACTGTTCTTTACCTCCCCTTGCTGTTCCTCAGTTCGCTATATTTGTACTTATATTACATTTGACCTTCTATCCACAACACTCACTATTGCCTCCACAGTTCGCTCCCCTTCATACGTCACTGTTACTAGTTCTCTCGTTCATTCAATACCTGTCACTCTCTATACGTCTTTGCTTACTAACACCGCCGTTAGTTCTTTCTCCTTCATATGCTACTCGCTCATCAACCCCTGCAATTTCGTTATCATGTCTTGCAATTGAGCTATTTTCGTAACTCTTTATTAAGCATATTTATGCACACTAACACCTGCCAGAGAATCATCCCATCAGTAAGTATACTCTATAAACTGGCGTTGAATATACGAAATGTTTCTCCCTTAAATACCTCCTGCATTTTTTCCACCTGCTTTTGCAATCATACCAGATTTACTTCCCTCGGCTCTCCCTCCATTATCCGTTCTAAATGTATGCCCTTTCATGTCCTTCCTTTTCTGTCATCTCGTTTAGGTGTCTCCTCACAGAATGTAGTACTAAAGGGCGATTGTCCCGACATACCCGGAGTACTGACAAATGCTATAGGACAAATTTGAGTGCCACCTTAATGTTTGCGATTATAGTTACGCATAATACTATTTGGATATGTTTTCTGAACTTCAAAAACGTTTATCTTCCAAAGTCCTACGTCCAATCGAGCAAAAACTTTCCAGGAGTCTTCCTGTCACTACCACCAATGTTCACACAAACAAGAAATGTCACTCATTCGTATTACGTACGTACCACACGTGTGTGGATTTCATAACAGAAAATTCGGTCGTCCTCTATACTGGCAATTGGGAGGCCGTTGCGATAACAGCTCAGTCATTGGCGCCGACAGGCGATAATAATACCTCATATACTTAATAAGAGTTTCATTACACCTGTTCAATATAAATCTTGTTGATTAAACTTTATAACAAGTAATTTTGTTCAATTTTATGTGGTGCAGAAATTTTAAATTTGCCACTATCTTTGGACCCTTAGATCGGAATTGCATCTCGAGTAAGTTACTTTATGCTCATATGCATTTTGTGACTGCGTTTTCACTATTATTTATTATTTTGTATTTATTTGGAAATTATTTATCCTACTTGATGATAATGAGCCATTTTTAACTGCTGTTAATGCTTTTTCTGACATTTCTTTATTCAATGTACCAATCTTAATCTGCATTTAGGAAATTTCCTAATTTGTTCAGTTAGCCCAGTTAATAAAGGCCCAAAACCATTTTGGAAAAAATGGCGTAAGACCGAATATTTCCCACTTCCCAAGGATCATTTTTACAAAAGTTTCTAAGAATCACCCTGGAGCTAACCTCACTCCCCCAACTCAAAATAGCAAAGTGTGAACTTTTACAGAAAACTCATTATCTCTGTTACTAATGATCGAACTGATTTTAAGTATTTTTTGTTTTATATATTATTAGCTATCTTCATTTTTGTAATAAAACGAATAATGTTCCAGTGATTACAGAAAATATATTGAAAAATAAGTTTTTCACATTGACAAGTTTGGTTTTCGTGAAATGTGTTTTATTTTAAATCAAATGGTTAAAAATATCTTCGTAAAAAGTTATAGATCATTGTTTTGTAAACATACTGGTATCAATTTTTATGTATTTATGCCATATATACTAACGGCTGGGAGAAATACGAAAACATGAAGATGTGGCATATGGCATAGAAGTCGTCACCAAGTGCACTGACATTGTACGTGCGATAACTGAAAATTCGTGGCATATTGTGTTACAAGTTTGTCACAATTACTTTTTGGACAAATTTATACGTTTTGATACGCAGGGCACTCGAAATCATAGTTTTGATCAATTTCAGAGGTAGTTTTCCAAAATTTACCTAATTTTTTTATACTATAGAACAAATCTTACGTGTCGTTTCCAAATGATATTTTACGGAATTATCGAGAACGAATCAGAAGGCAGAATTGCATTTGAATTTGAACTTGTTGACACTTCAACACTTTTTGAACAGTTTCGTTACATTTATCGTAATTTTGATTTTTGTACCCGAAAGCGTGGGAAATACGATACTTAAGCATTGAGGACACTAGGGTCATCGGAAAATATCAATGTCAAAGCGCGATTTCATGGTTATTGCAAGTGAATTGTCTCTCAAGACAATTTAGGACGCTCATTCTATTGGATAATTACATAAAATTAATCCGACGCTTTCGTGAATATTGAAAAGTATTGCTTCCTCTCTTTCTCATTCTGAATATATCAGTACAGGAAAGTTTTATTACGCAATGTATAAAATTTGTGGTCTTTATTCAGTCTGATAAATTTCGGCCAGATGAAAATGGCAACCAACTGGGAATCGAACCCGAGACTCGTGCTTTATACGTAGGTACGAGTGAAACCGGTTCTTCAGCGCACATAGCATAGTGCGCCGCCCGGGTTTACTTTTTCTCCTTCTAGGTATTGTAATATGGGGACAAACTATATGAACTTTCAAATAATTTCCAACTTGGTTTAAGACATTTCAACAATTTCTTGTGTAATGCGACAACTGTTAACAAAAGACGTCGGGATAAATAATTAAACGTATCTCAGCAACTAATTAACGTACAGCGCGCGTTGTTATTTTTCTTGTCCTTGCTGCCTGGGGTCCTTATTTTCGCTAAGGCTGCAAAGGCTATCCTTGTTATATCCTTGTTATTACAAGTTGTTGTTACCTTTTAGAACCTTGAAAACAAAAAAGAATTTCTCTTTGCAATAATTCAGAATATTAGAGTATAGCTTTAAAAGCTATTGCAAAAGATAATGATTTTCTTAGTGTATTGCAATAAGTAGCTAATGGTTTTGGAACTAGCTAGCTAAATAACTAGCTAAAATGTCTTGTTTTATAGGCCTTTGTACGACCTGCAACTCGCTTATTTGACTTTTTGTCTAGGATCAATACTCGAGTCACTCGATCAAAAAAACCCCAGGAAAAATCGCAAAATTTGCGCTTTCAGGGCCATTGCAAAAAATTGATCCCCGATCCTTCAAATGACGTGGGAGGTCTTAGATTTTCCTATTTTACACGACAAAACTGCGCCCTACATTCTTAAACATTTTTGATTTTATCATTGGTAAGCACTTAAATCAGGCTTGGGACTGGCTATATGCAACAGGCGCGTGTGTAAGTCCTGAGTTGTATTTGGTGGTTAAGGAAATATTTGTGTGTGTTTGTGTGTGGGGCTTTACGGCTGGTCGACATCGAGGTCATTAGAGTCCTAAAAACTTGTACAGGTAGGGAAAATGCAGTTTCGCTAGGGAGAGTCAACATGACTCTCCCCGCGTGTGGGACTCGCCGAATGACTCAACCATACCCACTAAAAACCCTCCTGAATTACAACTCAAATATCAACGTATCTCAAAACATTACATATATCATCATAAAGAAAAGGAAGAAAGATGAAAATGAAAGATACCCTAGCATCGGGATCGAAAAGAACAAGAGATGACTAAGGAAGGTCAGGAAAGAGAAAGGAAGGAGCCTTACACAAGTGGAAGTAATGCCCGACTCAGCTCGGGGCCCCGTGTTTGACAAACACATACTTACTAGATGTAAGTTCCCTGGGTGGGTTAAGGAAATCAAAGAGTGCTTTCCTTATTTTGCGTCAATCCTGCTCCATTCTGAGCCTGCTCTATGTTTGTTTGTTTTTTAATGGGGCTTTAGAGTTCGATAACGTTAAGGTCATAAGAGTCCTCATTCTCTATGGTTCAGGTAGAAACAGATAAGGACTTCTAATAAATGGCACATTTGAAGCTGATTGCAGAAATCACTGATGATATTGTGATTAGTCAAACGAGAAAAAACGATTATCTTGTTAAAATGAAATAGTTATAACGTTTGCAATCATTCAGCCACGGGTTTTAGATCAGAAATTAGCGAAACAATGCGTAAAATTCAAGAATAAACATCATATCGGTATAATTGATTAGCTCTTTCAAATCAGTTTTAGACATTGTGATGTTGTCTAAAAGATCAAATTCCAAAGTAGCGTTCTACCAAGACGTTGGCTAATTTGGCACTCATTGTGTATTTTACTCTTCTTATTTTTTACTGTTGCCGTATTTTACATTTTTGACTGTTCCCGTGACGATTGCAACAGCAGAAGGTTCATTTTCAAATTGAAAAAAAATTTTTTTTAATATCCGCGAAATTCAGTGGACCATAATAGACTGGCTGTATTTAGTATCTTGTCGAAACAGAATAAAATCAAACCAATGAAAAATTTCGATGAAGTCATTTATTACAGCGCAAGTCTGCCGAATCAGATTTTAAGTGCGTTTCTCAAATTGTGGTAAAAAGTTTGAATGCAAAGTCGTTGCACATGTTAGTGTAAATGTATTAATTTATTTGTAAAACAACCTTAATAGTTAATTTGAAAAAGCTTGTCAATTTTTTTTAGCGAGGTCCCCAATGTGTCTATGGACCGGGATCCGAAAGGGATAGTTACAGGATAGATTTTCTAGATATTTAGTGGAGAGTTAACATTACTCATTATATTTTATGTAAAAGCAATACAACAGAAACAGTACAATGGATGCATCCTTAGTTGCTCCCCAATCCTTTCTAAGAAGAGATGACTATGACCAGCAATACCAAAATACTTTTTCTTTCATTATTTTTCATTGCTATTCAAAAATAAAATCCGGTAAATTCTTGAAGAGATATACTAAATTATCAAATTCACAATAACATTTATCTTCTAATAACACTTTACTTCTTGTTCTAACTTAAAAAAGTTACTTTCCTCATCTACATCTACTCCAAAATTTGCGAACCAATTGTTTAAGTTCGCGTTTCTAAAATAAATAATAGAATATGTTTTAAAATATTATAAATATAGGCAATATTTTATAAGCTCGGCTAGTCAAAAGGACTTGGATTTTGGGATGATTTTTCATTTTCTTTATCACATATCATACATAACTAGAGATAAAAATTATTACAAATAAACAGAGTGGCATAATAATTATTATTTCACACATTAGAAACTAGAGTAATCCGTGTCAGGAGTCGGCGCATCCATAATGACACAAATCCGTTCATTTTGAGATATTACTATTGGTTCCTGCATAGGCATACCTGTAATCGTAAGATTTTGTCTTTTTAATTCATCAGACTTTTCGTGAAAACCTTCGTTTTTTAATTCTTCTTTATGCTTGTCTGATTCGTCCATCTTAGATTCTTCTTCGTTCAACGTACTTTCATCGACGGAGCTATCAGGTTTTACAGCAATTATAGGTGATTTTCTACCTGAACGATTGTCGGAATACAAGTCTTGTTTCGTAAGGTCGAATCTATTTCCTTGCTGGGGTTGCATGGAGGTTGCATTGATTGTCTGCATCGTTGATGCAGGGATGTGCAGTGTCACATAGCCCAACCCTTCTTCGCACTCTCTGAAAGCATTTTCTGTAGTGTATATAGCAGATCCTTCCCCGTTACAAGAAAGTTGAAAATCACTTCGATTGTACACCCCAGGGACATTGGGAACATCTAAAAGCACTGTTTCTTCCGGTCCACTTGGGATAAAGTCTGCTGTAGTCGGGACCCCAGGCAGCAAGGTATAATCAAAAAAGGCGGCAGGAAAAGGAATGGCTGAAAAAGAAGGATTTTGGTTACAGTAGCAAACAATTTAAATGAAACAAAGTCCTTGGCTGAATACTTTATATATACCTGCTGGAGTATAATAGAACATGGAAGGCCAACCGGACTGGGGAAGGAGGGGATCAGTGCTTTCCAATTTTCCAGACGGTGAAGACAAGACAAATGGTGTAAATCCGTGCTGATATTCATCACAAGGGGAGTTAAAGAAACTAGTGTTAGCAATGGCATCTGACGGTACGTTGGATTTTCCAGCGAGCGCTTTGTTTTCTGAGCTCTGGAAAATGCACAAAAATAAATAACTTAAAAATAACTGTGGATGAAAACGTTATCATTATTTCCAAGGGAAATATAATACAACATTAAATCTCTTCAAATTCATAGTTAAATGTTTCCTATTGCAACATTTTATAATGTAAAGGAATACATTGCATTCAGCGAAAATATAGGTCTTTTATTTCACAATTACTCAAGGGTGTTGGAAAATAATTTAAAATGTACATGGGTGTACATGGTTATGAATTTTACCCATTACCATTTTATGTTCATTAAAGGAAATACATCTGTTCTAACCATATAAGTTCTGACACTCAGTAGTTTGTATTCGTACCATTAGTCTACTTCCATGGACGACCAAATAGCCGTATTATTCGTATTAGGTAGTTTTACGACACGCTGGTTGCTAATAAGTATCCTGCAGATGAATAACTCCACCGTCCTGGCCTCAACTGAAAAGATCGCCTTTACTCAATGAGTTTTGTACTTTTGAGCAGCTAGTCAAAACGTCTTTCATCAATAATTTTGATTCCAAAATTCTTTGATAGGTGGTTGGATACTTGGAAGTTGACCGAAATGGAATTCAATATGGATGTCAGGGGACGAAAATGTGTACTGAGAGCTTCTATGAAATAAGCCCTCGAAATGTACTATTATCCTAGAATAAGTATACACATTAAAACTTTCATTTGTTAATTTTTTGTCTTTTTTAGGATACGGTTCCGGTCATCAGGCTGAACCAAACTTGGGCGAAAGGATACGAAACACACAAAAAAAATCATAGACAAAATCAAAGACACAGACAAATTTGACCACCTCTACGATCCTTCAAAAGACGTGGATATAGATTTTAGTATTTTTTACGATAAAACTATACCCCACCTTCTTAACATTTTGTCGACTTTATCATTGGGTCGATTCCTCATTGCCTGGTCCATGAGAGCAAACAATGGTACTGTATGCCAAGAATGCACAAATGTCCACTCGGCGAATAAAGACAAAAGTTAGTTTAATCTATGAAAATATATTTGTCTTTATTTTGACATTTAATTAGAGATATGTATTTCAAAATTATATAAAGTGTCAAAATTTTCGTAGATTCAAAACATTTATGAAATTAAGCTCGTAATAGCACTATATCTCGTGTATGTGAAGGAAACAGACCCCTTCTGTGAACCACTCCTTACTGTTTGGTACTAGGAAATACATGCCTTATTCCGTATTTACTGAAAACTGATTTCCCGCGTATATCGAATATCCGGATACATCGATAATAGTTCTCATACCCTTCGAGTTCAAGGTCCGGGGCTTTTCACTGCAGTGTGGATAAAAGCAGTTGTAACAAATCTCGAATTAGGTATGACGCGTTTGACCACAAAAAGAAATTTGACCGAAAACTAGTGTCATCACTGTGTGATCGGCTTACAAGAATGGTTAAGTCAACAAAAGAGATTCCATGGGAAAAACACCAGTATGCTAAACTTGACAACAGATCGACAAGTCATCATCCTTCGAAGTTCTTTTGTTAAATGTACTGTATTTCTTATTTATGAGGATTCGATGTTCAGGTCATGGGTTTGCTCTTCCACCTAATCATATGAAGTGGGTGAAGGGATTGGGAAGAAGAAAATGGTTGCGAGGGCAAATGAGCACTCGCGCCTTGTTCCCACGGTCTGTAGTGGTTCACGACCTGAGACTCGGCCAAGTGGCTCAGCAGGTGCACAGGCAGCACACAAGCCATGATTTTAGATTATTGAAATCTTCTTTTGTAGTACTTACCCTCTGAACACAGACTTAGGCCACTTAGCGCGCCCGGATTCCGATATTCACGGACACACTAACGATCCACGCGGGGACAGATTCCCCTTTCTCAGAGAGTAGAAGTAAAATCGCGCGATACCAATAAGTTGGATATCCAACACGCCGTGCCAAGATTTTCGCATTTACGAGATTTCGGCGCGGCGCCGCGCCAAATGGAGCGATTGAGACTGTCCAGACAGATTTCTGGCCATATGCACGGGTCGAGACGCGCTACAGGCCATGGGAGCAAGGTTTAGAGAAATTCTCGCGCTGTTTAATTGTTTTAATAGACTTTGCAAGTAAACTCGTCAATTAAAATATAAATATTAACAAAGTGTATTTCATATAAAATCCCTTAAAATTTTGTTTTATATAAAATTAAAAATTGCCCTTAAATATTTTCGGAGTTTCAGTGGGTCGCCCCCTTCTCTCCCAGGATCCAACAAGACGGAGACGCCACTGCAGCAAACGAGTTAATTTTTCTTCATACATAATATCTCCCAAAATTTGCAAAACTGGAATGTTTTATCAACTAACAATTCTTGAAAACTAATTAATGGTAAGAAAAATTAAGTCCAATTCCATTGTTTCCAAATACTTTCCCTCCTTCCTCAATTAAAACATCAAAAACATCTCTTTGGAGCGCCTGTATATGTACAAGATACTACTTGCAGATTAAAAATTAAATTAGATTATCAGGATACTATATTAAATATTTCAAACTTTCATATTCATTAAATGTTGGTGAATTTTGTATTGTTTTCTGACCACATAAATTTCCAGGAATTCTAATTTTACTGACACTCCCTGGATCAAGGATTTTTTTGGGTATCAACATACAGAAGACAAATAAATTAGGGTATTATAACAGTTTTATTCATTTTTATCACGGTTTAAAATGCAAGATATCACATGATATGCATTTAATTCAACAAATAATTTTTAAATTATACATTTAATTACTTAATATTACATAATGCAAATTTTTTGTACAATATTTTGAGGATGGTGTTATGATCTCTATTGACATTGGTAATGAGTTGTATAATAGTAGATACTTTCGTATTATCACATTCTTAAGTAACTCATGGCAAAAAGTACATTATGACAAACATAAGCACACAATGGCTCCGTATTTATTTATTTAATTTCTTAAATTAATTCAGCAAAAATTAAACATCATAGACAAAAACAAAACTGTACAGAGACTACAAAAACCACTACTCAGCATAATTAAAATTAATACGATGCCACAATATTCTTATTATTGAAGTAACAATATTCCTACAAAACATTATCTGTAGATTACAGTATGATTCCCAACATAAATAAATGAACAAAGTCTTTCCAATTGTGACACATTTTGTTGTTAACTTTGGTGGTGGGCATGTGTTTGTCTGCTATAAATTATCTCTAAAGATTTGCTTCCATTCAAATAATAATTCTTTCCATGTATCATCACCTAATGTGACTTATTTTTTTGAAGATATGAGATAGATTTCATCAATAATTGAGGAAAGGGGATAATGTAGGTTTAAAGATAAGAAAATTTAAAAAAATTATGAATTGCAAGAAAATTTCTTATCATAATTAAAGAATTGTTATAGATGTTTACCCATGAACTTTTACCTCATATTTCTGTAAATTTTTAGAAACTTTTCATAGTTTTACTCAATAGTCTTAATGAGTTTGTTATTCAATAGTGTTCACGTTTGTCTTGCCGAACTGATTTTCATTATAATCCATTTTTAATAAAATGACATTCCACCGTGATGAAAACTACCATCAAAATAGAATACACTAATAGTATTAAGGATGATTAGATAAACTTTTTAAGTCAGTATATTTATTATAATGTCTGTACCTTTTATTTATGAGGATGGTAGATTTTTTAGTGATTGAAGCTGATACATGCAATAAAATTGTTCTTAGAAATTTATTTTTTTCTGTGTTACATATGATCTGTCTGACAATAAAGTTACACTAGGTAACACAAATGATGCAGACATACAGAGCAAAAACAAAATAATTTTGCTATTTCTACAGAAATTTGAAGTACATGCCTTTCAAACTATTATCTTGAAGTAAATGTGGTTACTGGGAGAGAATATTTCTTATGAAAAATGTACTTGATAGTAATAACGATGGCAAGACATTAACGTGGAAATCCTGTTTTTCTAATGTTCTCGATGTCACAACTGATGTGACCAATGCCATAGAGTCAACGTATCTCTCCCCCTTCCCCAAATCCTTGCTGATAGGAAAGATTATTTATTTCTTGACCATTGGTACTGAAATTCTTCATAGTTATGAATAACACACGACACTTTCATAATATCCCCTCTTGACCTCATACTAGAAAATCCACGTCTGTGGACAAATATTCTGATTTTATATTGTCAATCCAAAAGAACATAACTGAACACTTTAGTAACATGTAATGAGAGGTATATTCTGGTTCAGTAATTTTATCATTTTTTTTCCTGTTTTGTATTTTTTATATATATGAATAAAACATTTATCTCGGTCACATAATCTTGCCCTTCTCAGGATATTGAGAGTTTTCAGTTTCTAATACTCTCCATAAAATTACTGTAGCATAATTTAAAAATACAATTAAAAGGATAAAGATTCTCAAGTTAGATATAGAATATTATATTCACAGCTCGGATTGTTTTATATCAATAAAATAAACATTTCTTTCAAGGTAATCAGCATGGAAAGACTGAAGAATTTTTGAATTCCTTTTTAGCTTCAAGAGTACATCTAAAGATATGTGAAAAATTTATCAATTAAAATCAATCTAAAATTTTTCAATTTTGGAAACCTATTCTCAGAGAGTAATTAATCTGAAGAATATAATTATGCTTAAAGACAGTAATCAGTTAAAACCATAGACCATGGAAGAACATAAAAATCTATGCAGTAACGAAGCAAAAATTACATTTCCTTTACCACCCTATTCTCAAAACAAAATATTCTCAATGGCTTGTAACAATTGACACATTAATTTTTATACAGACTTACTATTCAGAGAAACACTTAAAATTCAGAGAGAAAAAATTGACAAAAACCTTGAAATCTGATATTACTTTATCTCAAATTATAGACTTTTTCTACCAAATGACTGAGGGTTTCTACAATTTATGGGGAACAAAGGGAGCAGGTGGCTAATTCAAAATATTGAATGGATTTTTCTTTTATTTAGGAAAAGGAGTAACTTTTGTAAGAGATCTGTTTCTTGTTCTATCACAGATTTTGCAACTACTTTGTGAATCTTACATAAAGTGCCAATTGTTTTATTGAATATTTTAAAAAAATTTAAAAGTTTTTAGATAAGTACCTATATTTTTCAGACAATAGGTTTTTTAATTCTTATTTATTGTATCATTTACTGTTATTCATGTTGGAAATTTCTGTTCAAGAAATGACCAACAAAGACATTATACTGTGATTTTGTAATTGTATTCAAAGATATGTTTTACCATATTGAGGAAATATATTGGAGGAAAGATTCCAAATTTTATACATTCTATAAAGCAATGCTTGCACATTGTATCTGCAATGAAAAATTTAGGTTCAATTTACAATTTCAAATTTATTAGTAAGAAATATTAATTCCAAAAAAATAATATCCAATTTTTTATGAAAATTTGCTGAGAATTTAATTATAAGAATTATGAATTCAAATTTGATATTGAGAGCAGTTGATCTGATTTCATGGTATTGCAAAAACATATACACCAAATAAAACTTACATTTTTCTTTTATATAATAAAAATTTGGATATAATTTTTTTTTTAAAGATGCTCTTCCCCATTACTCTTTCATCCACCATATACTTTTGCAGTACACCTCACCACCATTTGACAGAGGAAATGAACAAGAGAACAGATTTCAAGACTTTTGTTATAGAAGGTCCAAACTGGTGGTTAGGGTCAACCAGTGCTTGGAATTTGGTAATACCAATCATTATCATTATCAAATACTATCTTCTTTTTGTAAATACACAGGTTAAGGTTATAAAAATGTGATCACTTGGTTTTCCAGCAGTACTACCATGGATTGAAAATAAATTCAGAAGCAAGATAAAATGTTCATTTGCAGGGAAATAAATTTATCACTATCTCATATATTGGATTATCTTACTATAGATACTTTAGACTGATACATACATTTAGTAAATGATGAAATAAATATTATGGACAGGCAAGTTACATTCCACCCTTCAAATACACAAAATTCCTCATCTGTTATAAACTAAATAATGAAGTAAAGTTTACTGAACTATATTATTTTCAAACTTATTATTAAAATAGAGTCCCAATTATCTGAAGTATGCACAAAGAACTGCTCAAGCTAAGTTAAACTGTAAAAGCAGAAAAGCTTTACTCAATCCAATTAAGCACTATTACTATAATACATCCCTTCTCCTCTAAATATGAGAAAATATTTTATTGATTTTCAATTACAATTCACATATGAAAGATGCGATAACAAATATTACCACATTTCAAGGCCTCAGGAAAGAAGTCTTACTTGTTTTCCCAGTGTCACAGACTATCTTACTGTCCTCCAGGAATTATCCTCTCACATATATGTTTTTACCATATCATAGTTTTCAAGAGTTCAATGAAAAGAAGCTAGTTCTGACACAGTACCTCAGATAATCAAGTCTCTGATTTCTTCATATAATTTTTAATATCATTTCTCAACACATAAAATACACATAATAATTTTTATGTCAAGCTGAAGCAGATATATACATTTAGGTTTTGGTCTAGAAATCACAATTCCTAGAGGAAATACTGTTTAAGAATGATTTTTGAAGACACAAAATTTATTTAAAATAAATATTCACATTTAATCATATCATCACTGAAAGAAATAAATTCCAAAATTAATTCTTAAATGACTCTATTCATGAAATTTTATCTAAATATAGAAGATATGATAGATTGTCTTAACTTTATCTAAACACTGTTGAAGTGCATTTTAATTTTTCCTTCCTATGATAAATTATCTCATATAATTTTAAAACAATTTCTTAATTTTACAAGCTTGTTTCCCTAGAATTCTTAACAACTGCAGGAACTTTTCTTTTTAATTAGAAAAAAAGGCTATGGTGTGCAGAGATGCCCATCCCCCCTGCCCCAAAGAATCATTGCAGTAATACCCTCCCACCAAATATGGCACCCCGAATCAAGTAGCTTCCTCAACAACATCCAAGCATAGTCAGAATTGGCTACAGGGATGCTGGAGTAACTGATCAAAAGATCATTCACCACAAAATACTTAGTGCACAACATGTGCTATGAACTCCACATTGAGCACCTCTTATGAATTGAGTAACAAATAATTGGAAAAAAATAATCAGTTATCATCAGTATCCAGAGTACAAATCATTGCTTTAAAACCAACATAGTTTTGAAGAATCCTGTATAAAAATGGCACCATATTGTAAAACACATGTGTTAACAATATATCTACTTGAATGTATGCCATTAAATTACACAAATTAAATAAAATATAATTGAGAGTTCAATATTCATTTCTAATCTATAGTACAATTACATTAAGTTTATATGTATAATTGGAAGAATTACAACTATATCCTAACAATTTGAAATATACATTTTATTTTAAGCTTTAAAAATCATTAACATTGATAATTTTCAAATAAAATCTTTACATACTAACATTTAATAAAAATTTAGAATACTGTAAATATAATATTATTTTGATTATAATACCTGTGCACTGTCAAAGAGTTTACATAATATTTAAGTAATCATCTATTGGCAAAATAGAAGATTCTGATTTAAATAAATTTTAACTTTGACTTATAATCTTCAATATACCACAACTTAGTAATTTGAAGTATACAAACACAATCTGTAACTTTTTCATCAAGGTAATGTGAGTCATTTTGAGAATGATGATGTATCTCTTAATTTCTTAATAATATAGTTTAACTTTTCTTAAGTTGTGTAATACATAATACAAAACTATAAATTTCCAAGATATGACTATTGTTATAATGATATCCTTGTAGTTATATTGAAGCTATATAGAATCATGCACAGAGCAATAATTCAAATAAAAATGAGGAAACCATTTTTAAGAAATACACAAAGGACTAGGAGTAACCAATCAAAATGAGAAAAATTTTCATCTCAATTGACCAAGTTAAGCTATTAATAATTAGAATAATGACTTTCAATATTAAACAATAAATAAAAAGTATGTGGTCAGAAAACCAATAAGACATTCTCATTTAGAATACATATTTCACAGACTAGGTAGTATACTTTTAATATTATAGACTATAAATAGAATTAATATAATTATATAGACATTAAGGCTCGTATCTATTTCATTCACACTCTTACATTTCCCAAACATTCAATTATAAATATAACTCTAGGAAGCAAACTGTAACTTTGGCCAACCAATTTATCAAATAATTGCATCATGAAAATGTCTTATTGGAATAAATGAGTTTTTGATAATCACATGATTATTTGGAAAAATGCAAAAATAAATATCAATAATATTCTCAAAATGCTTTAAGTTGAATAAAAGAAAAAATTATGTAATACAAGGTATAATTTTAAAAAAAACTTTATTAATCATTGAAATTTTGGTGTTCTTTTATATATTTCATGTGGTATAAAATATTCTTAAGGTATGTATAGAATACAGGAATGTAAAATTATACATATTTTATTAAAAATTTATTTTTTATTATTCTGTCATCTTCCATTATTTGGTGATTTAAACAATAAAATAATTTTTTTTATTTTCACTTCATGAAATAGTAAGTTGGAATATTAACTGAAGTATGACAGAAATATTTAAAATGTGATATTTACAGCTTAATAAGAAAACAAATTAGATAAAATTTTAAGGATGATACAATTCATAACCAAACAATTAATTCACTATTCAAATTTGGAAGACACTGAAAATAATGGTTTTCTTTGTACACCTTTTACTTGAATACTTGATTAATTATCTACCATAAATTGTCATCTTATTTGGTTCGCAAAATTACTATAATTAGCAGTAAGAGCAAAAATCAACCAAGATTAGGATAATAACTGTAGAACTAATTATTTTCCTGAAAAGTTTGTTTTCTAACATATTAGACATTATTGTATAAAATCATTTATTTGTTCATTAATTTATTTTTAAGGTGTTTTCTGGTTTATAGCAAACTTCTTAGATTAGCGAACCATTTTATTTTATTTGAGATATATAAACAAGATATAGAATTCTTGTTTGAAAGGTGTTTAGTTATCTTCAATGGAGTCTATGACATTGTTAAATTGACAGTAAAAATAGTAAAACTAGGTAAAAATACCAATAAAAGAGGCCCAGACTCAAATCTGAACCCTCTTTCATTGTATATAAAATACCACTGCACAACTCATCTGTCATCTAAGACCAGAACACCAATAGTAAAAATATCAAACTGCTCATAACAAAGAAACATTGACTTAAGATAAAAGGATCATTTCAGACACACTGAAGTTGGATAAATTCATTAAGTTGGATAAATTCTTAAGTTGAAATATCATAGTTGCGATCAAAGTAAAATCAAAAATTGGTGTGATGGTGATTATGATACAGAATGATGTTGCTCATTTTGAATTGTCCATTTACAAGGAATTGCTTATACTCAACAACAGACAATTGAATTTAGAAGTTGGGAAAGAATTTTACTTCATAGTACATCTACCCATTTGCTACTAGTAGGGGATCACATTATCAGTAAGCAATACTTGATGATGAGAGTGAGAGTTCTAAAGAAAAAACATAAGTTTGGCCACCATTACTGATTCAATATTGTATTGTAGTGACTCCACTGTAAGCTACTGAATTTCTGATTCTTCATATTTAGCACTTTGAAATTTTTAATTATAGAAAAATAAAATCATTCTAAACAATCTAAAGCAAATAACATTTTCTGATGTTCATTATTATAACTTGTGATAAATGATAGGACCAAAATTTAACTAGATATTGAGATACCTCAAATAAAAATTAAAAAAATATTTATTTGGTTTAAAATGTGCTCCCAAAATATATTACACAGAACAATAATGTTTGAGAAACTTTGTTGCAACACCATCATTCATTGCCAGTTGTATATTCCATTTTCAAGATCTTGTTTACTATGACAGTTCATGTCCTGAATTTTTATTCAAGATTGAAATTTACTCCCACTGCACATTTCTTGATTTTGCTTAATTGTAGATCTTACTATATCAATTATTATATAAAAAACAAGTCATTAATTTTTTTCTGTTATACAATTGGGTTAAATTTATGAACATTTAAAAAAATAAACAAACACCAGAATATAGTATGAGTGGTCGTCTCAGCATTCTGCCACCTACTTGAAACATTTAATATCAAGTTCTTATACACAATTTCTAGAAATTTTTCTAGTTTAAGATTTATCACCCAGATTGTTTGTAGAAATATATTATGTAATGCAGTGTACATCTCCTTACAAATCTGAAACTGCAGTATATAATTGAAAGTTCTGAAAATTCTACCTATACTATATTATAAATACCACTATGTATATCTCAAAAACATTAATCATTATTAGTATTATTAAGGCACTCCAAGTTTGGACTACATATCCATATTTTTCTTTCTCATGGATAGTGATAATTATACATGCATTATTTATGAATTGGCTGAGAGCTCTGACGCACATAATTACTAATATAGTACCACAGTAACACATCAAAAATTATACCCAAAAAATTTTAAATTATTCTGACACTCATTTATTATTTTACACTGTTTGAACATTCTGTTACTTCTCTTGGTTAGATAACAATATCATTAATTCACAGCATATGACATTTAAAATGCTTTTAAATCATACTGTTAAGTTTTTATATTTTCTAACAGATTTTAAAACTTCTCTAATAATCTTGGAATAACATTTCTTATAAACTACTCTTAAACAAATTAAATTCCACAAATAATATTTACATTTTATAGTTATTTTTTATTAAATTCAAGCAAGACATAGATGGGAAGTTGTTCTCTCAATTCTCTAAAAATTGTTTCTCAACAATTAGCAACAGTACTAAAAAATAAGTTACTTCATCATTTTCATTGGAGAATTCCAGCAAGGAATTGATATTTAAGAAGGATATATTGTTTAGAAGTATTTACGTAAGACAAGATCTGAAAGATGCAAGAAGGAAACTTGAGAGTTACCTATTATTTATCTTCCAAGTCAGTGCAAATAAAACCATATGAACACAAATAATTTTGAATTGAGACAACATTTTTAAGTGTAGCAACAGGATGTATAATACAAGACGTACAAATTATTATTTACATTTTATAACCATGCAATTTAAGTTTTTTGTTCTCTTTATCCTTATTTCCTACATGTATATTAACATCCTTAAATAAATAAATAAATTGTTTACAAAACAAAACTTATAAGAGTTTATCAACATTTGTAAGGCAATATCTCAAACATTTTTAAGAGATTCCGAGTCTGGTGGTAGACTGGTACTCTTCTGCCTTTTAGCTCAAAGATTATGTAGCAAGATAAGAACTTCATAAAATTCTCATGTTTTATAAAACATATATATAGGTACAAGAAATTATGGGAAGTATTAGGGAAATCCATTAAATTGTAGACAACCAAGTCATTTTTTTATGGGGATGCATTTAATTTGAGATTTATTATTGTAACTTAAGGGATAATCAAATAATTAGCAGTATAAAATGCCACATTATTTTTCCTTAGCATTCTATAACACGTAATTGTTGGAAATATTGAATTCTTATACTGAATATAATTGTAAAAATATGAGTGAATAATGTATAAACTCATTTAGAGTAAAGTGAGATACTTCCACTTCCTTTCTTCAAATATGAAAAAAAAATTCTTTCTTCAGATATAATTTCCAGTTTCTCTGGGGAAGTTGTTTTTGAGATATTAACCCCTATTTTATTAATAGAAGCTTTGGTTTAATAAATCAAGTAATGCAATGATCTTATCAATATAAAAAAGACTAACTGTTAAACAAAACCCTAGTGGAGCTTCCCTCAAAAATTAACAATAATAAGCAGTGAAATTTTTTTCAATGAAATATATAAAAAATATAAATAAATTTTTAATGAACATGAATATTTTATAATATTTAAGTGAAATCTATATTGTTTTGTCAGTTAATAATATGTTCTATTTTTGTTTGTTTTATTAATTAGTATAATTTTTTTAATATTATTTTAAAAACTTGAATTATTGAGAATGATTTTCATATCATTTATTTATCAGTAAGATTTTAAACTACTTCACATAAAAAAAATACCTTTGAAAATTTCATTTAATCAATAACTTACATTGAATTAACCATAAATTCCAACAATTGATTTACAATGCGACTGTCAAGTGTATTTTCAACATATATAAACATCTCTATTTACTTTTTCATATTGTGACAAAAGTCTTCTACTTCTGGTATATATGAAGCAAACAGCATATATAAACAGTTTATGTTAACCAAAAAACACTAGCATAACTAAAACCTAAGCCAACTAAAACATAAGCTTCAAGTTAATATTTTTTTCAAGGAAAAAATCTCTACATTGCTAAAGGAATGGTGAGTTAAAGATTGTTTTGGAAGAAAAGCAATTTTCTCCAAGTTTTTTGAAAAATCTATGTATTTTCCCATTTATTAGAAAGTAACTGATTCATAATACCCTCTAACATACAGGTTAGAAGACATACAAGTTGGAGGATGGATGTGGAAGATATGAAATGAAAATTATAGGTTTTATATATTTTTGCACATCCCACCTCTTGATTTGTCATAATAAAGCTATTCTTCTTAGACCATTCCCATCCTCTAAGTTTCCATATGACCTCATGCAAGAATAAGTTGTGTGATACATCCCAGCAAAAACTAGATTTTTTTTGGCAAGACCAGTCTCTTTATAGATTTATTATACTGTAAATATTTTACATTTCATTTTCCATATTTCAAGGATAACTTTTTTTAAAATTCTGAGAATAAAAAAGCAAGCTTTAGAGTAGACATGTCCAAACTTGAGCCCCATTGGGGACAATCCAAAAACAACTATTGAACTGTTCTTCTTCAAAACACATTTAACTTTGTGACAGACTTAGCAACATTGACAGACAACATTTTAATTTTTGTTACAAGTAGATAAATCTGGTTTCATGTGACTTATAAACATTTTTTAGGTTTATGGGAAGGTATGAAAACATGTTAGAAGAGAAGAAATTGGACATGTTGTGGGGTAGAAGTCATGATTCAATCAGTTTTGTTGCTTTCAATCGATCCATAAGAAATGTGATCATCTTCAAAAAGAAGTAATTCAAGCACACCAAATATTTGTAACATCTTTTTGAAATAAAATATGTTGATAAACATTAATTTACAAATTTGAATCATTCAAACATTAAAACAAATTTGATTACTTGTATGAAACTAACTTATTGCTCTTTTTTCAATAATTAGTACGATACTAGTTAAAAGAGCCAATTGATTGCATTTTGTTAAACTTTTTAAAATTAAATTAATTTATGTCTAAACATTAGGTATCCAATTAACCTCAGTGAAGTTTTTAGAAATAATGTTTTTATATTTATTCTGAAAAATGTTATATTTATGTTTACAATTTTTTAAATGTAAAAATAATAATAATAATAAAAACTTGAGCAAGGAAGACTTGTTGGCTATTTGTATTAACTATAAACTTCAGGTGACTTCTTTGGCTATTTTCTCATCATAAAACGAAAATAAAATAAGGAAAATAAGAATTTTTATATAATAAATGTTTCCCATCTATTTACAATTAAAGCATCATTTATTAATAAAAAGACTATCAATAATTAGATGAAGTAAGTGTTGAAGTTTTTGATTGATTTTTTGACATCATAAAACTATATCTGAATACAACCTTCCTAGGTCTCATCTTATAGTCTCAACATACTTTATGAGAAATTCCAAGTAAACTTATGAACTTCATCATAAAATTAAAATGTTGAAACAATATTTTAAATGATATATGTACCTCACATATATTCTAAAATATAGATTAGTACGAAATTGGTCCCTTCTCTTTCGAAAAGTTTTATTTAGATTTCTCTTTAGATCAGATATTTAGTATCTAGTTTTTATATTAAGAGATTAACATCATACAGCCAATAGTACATGTAAGATGTCTTTTCTTAGACACTATTAGGAAAAAATTGAGCAAGTGGTTTGAATATTTTAAACTCAATCTTATTCATATTTTGAATTTATTTTTATTTTTTTATTTATTTGAATTTACTTAAGTTGATATGATAAGAAATTTTTCAGATCAAAAGGCTTTCCTTGAATTTTGTTCCTTGACACACTAATACCCTGATGGAAATGCTACCCTCTTGAGTGTATATTATCAACAGTCTTCTGTAGTTTGAATCACTCCAAATACTTGAAACAGTACATAAACCACAGGAGAATGTGGTATGAGACAGCAGTGAATGAGATTGCAAATAAAGTTGATGTCCTCCATGATTCCAAAAGGGGCCATCGTAAATTCCTTTAAGACAAGGATACTGAGAGAATGGAATGAGTGGTTGGCTGTTGAAAGGAATAAGCTCCAACTTATCAAGTCCTCTGTTAAGTCATGGAGGAGTTCCTGTTGGTCAGCCAGGCACGAGGAGGTTCTACTGACCCACTGGTGCATATGATATTGTCCTCTCACTCATCGGTATCTCTTGCAACTTGGTAATCAACCCATATGCAAGGAGTGTAATTCTTCTTTGACAGTGCATCACCTACAAACTGATTGCAGAAAATACACCAGCATATGGAGAAATATAGGTCTGTCTGCAGATTTACTGACAATTCTCAGCACTGAAATGGATCATGTTAATAAAATATTGAAATTCATAATGGATCAGATCTCCTCCCACAGGTTCTCAGGAGGGTTTAAATTTACATCCTTCCTTATTTTTCCTTTTCTTCCTTCCTTTCATTCTTCCTTTTCCTTTGTTTGGAAAAGACTCATAATTAGTTGTTTTTAATATGATGTATTAGGCAACTATCCAAAAAGGATCTGGATTTTACTTTGTGATGATAAAGTCACATTTAAATCATGTATTTTTGAAAGCATAAACTCACTGTTGGAAATTACTAATGATTTGAAGTTTGAGGAGTGTTTCTAAATATCATAGCAGTGCAGGATATGTGTGGATTTTCTATTTTCTCTCAATGAACATACCACATCAAATATTAATAGGCAGCACAAAGTCGTGCCTTCCAACATTTGATGAAAACTTTGTGTAATGCCCTGTTTCAGCTTAGAATTAAATAAATAATGAATGAACTTTGTCAAAAAAATCAGATGAAAACTGCAATGACCAAGTGGGGATAATAAATTAAGTTGCTCTCTGGAAACAAGCAAGGGATCAACCCATCAATTTTGATCAAGGGTCCAAGAGCAGAAGAGGATTACATATTTATAAAGAAATTATTGGAATTTATACTTTAAACCATTATTCCAACATGAATGGTAGATATTTTGTGCAGTAACAATTTGAGATTAATGAAACAAATGTATTAATGACATTCCTGTCCATGGAAAATCCACCACTGCCCGAAGAAAATCCGGAGAAGAACCCGGGTCAGGATGGGGCTACAGTTCTTATCTTACCTTGGTGGACATTATTGTGATTTAGTCAAGCTGACAAGCTGTAATTTTAAGTTTCTTGTGCAGTGCAATCAAAATGTTTTCCATTCACATACAATTCACAATATCTAGAACCAACTTTTATCTGAAATATGGAATTTACAATATGTCCATATGTTATTTCATTATGAAAGACTCTTCTTTTGTTTTTATACAACTGATTCAATTCTCTGTTAGTTTATGAAACTCCTTATGGAGCTGATAAGAGTTATTTCAATAAATGACAAGTTTATTACAAATAAATGAATAACTTGACATATGTGACATACTTAAAATGAAAGCACTGATGTCTATCTGACATACCCATAGTATTTGCTGCTATTCGGAAATGTATTATTTATGTAGTGTTTACCTATTCTATAACCAACACTCCCAACCTAACTCTAACCCCTAATTCACCAACAACCTATGGCTCTGTTTTCAAATAAATATTTCAATTTTTTGTTCACATGCTTGTTTTAGTGATGTTAACCATGTATGGTTGGAATTAAATATAAATGTGTAATAATGATTACCCTTTTCTTTCATTGCCAGTTGTTATGTATTAATGCATCCAATAAAATAAAAAACTAACCTATATTATATTGCCATTTCTGCCAACTTATTCTAAATTAATTAAATCTTTGTTAAGGTATTTTGATTATTGAAATAATTTTCAACATGTTCATATGTGTGTAGTCATCTATTTATTTATTTCCCTAAAAAGCACAACATAATTGAAGTGCTTTTGAAATACAGATACACTCATTCAAAGCATGCTCAAGTTCAGACAGAAAGACCTTGGTTCATTGCTGTAACCTACGGTGCACTGCTGTAACCTAAGGAGCACTGCTGTAAGCCTACAATTAACAAACAAACAAGAGAATTCACAAAGTCAGTTGGACTGGTCTTTAACCAGACTCGACCCTGGTAATATATCGCAGAACGATAGACTTTCACAATGGGTGGTGTAGTGGTTAACACCCCTGCAATCAAAACAGGAGTCCCAGGTTCGATTCCTGGCTCACAGCCATTTTTACTTGACAGAAAGTTATCACATCTTCCCCATGTGTAGGTATATAGAAGAAATATACATGTGTTAGCATAACTACACCACATTCATTTCCATCAGGGTAGTACGTGATCAATAAACATTTGTTAGATTCGTAGAGCTCTGAAATGAGAGACCTCTTTTACATAGTCGCATAACATCTTTTACATTCCATTAACATCTTTTTTCCAGCCCATCAAGTACTATGTCTTGGGCACAGAGTCCCTTCTCATCATTCATATAATCTGCAGGAATGGTAAGGTCCTATCTACGTATCAACACTCTAAAATCTAACTCATAAAATACAATTTTTGCAGTGGAAGGGATGTTGGAATTTTTTATGTGTTCTTTTGAAATCAGCATTTTGGGTATTTATTAAAAGAATTTAGTTTTCGATGTCAGTTCTCCTTCTCACATCAAATGATTTTCACAAAAATGTTTATATTTTAACATTCCAAGAAAATTTTAAATTCAATATCAGAAGGGGAATATGTTTTTGATTATTATTAATATTATTTTTTATATTAAAATGCCATACTTGCACAAATTGCCAATGGATACATGACCTCAACCATTTATGTGTATTTCCTAACAAGTACTATTAATTCTGGGTAGAAGATAATGAAATGAACTATTCAGGTAATTTCAGTTAAATTCTGACCAAATCTTAATAATGATTATTAAGAGAATCAATTATTTTCAAGTGCATTGCTCATTAGACTTGACAATAAATCTTTGAGATAATCTCTTAAAAGTATTTGAGAAAATTTTTAATATATCGTTTATGATGGATATATCGTTTATGTTGGTTTTATAAGGTAGCTATATTGCTACCTAGTTGGCAAAAACCTAAATATGCTTAAAAGGCAAATATGCTCAATGAAATACATTATTTTGCATTTAAAAAAGGACAATGTAATATTTGATTGCCTTTACAAATACACATGATAGTATTTCTTAGCTATGTTCAACTAACTTTAAAGCTTCAAGTTAGGAACAACATAACATTAATGTAATCAAATAAATCAAATGAAACCACTGTAATAAATTATTCGATAAATTTACATTCATTTGGTTTAATACATTAATTACAACAATATGGTTATAATAAAGAATAATAACTCAACTTAATATTAAACATCTGTAAAGAATTTCCTCCAGTAACCATTCCAATGGAAGAAACAAGAAAAAATCAAATGAATAGTAATATGGACATGAGGAATATTCAGTACTTGGAATACATTTATTTTTTTAAATAATAGAAGTTTCTGGAACACATATTAACAATGTATGGTCATGGAAGATGTTTGAATTCACAAAAGATATCAAAACATAGGAGAAATTCCTAGTTTTATAATTCTTTGGAAAATATTATTGGATAATAATTTTTATTATAATAAAAGCTAAAATTCTTTGGAAAATGGATAATTCTTAGAATATTTTAGCTAACAAGGTTCTTTTTTTCTACATAATATATAGTACATATTTAAGGGATTTGGAAGAAGTGTGAAGTTTGAATATTACTTAACATGTTGAAGACTTATTTTTATTTCAAGGAGAAATCAATTGATAAATAACTGTTCAAATAAGACTAATGATACCAATTTTTCATAATATATTTGTTCAGCTGTGAAAGCCTCTGTCAGCATAAATGTTATTCAGATTATATGGAGTTTTCATATGTCCTAGTAGTTGAATCACTATTCTATTAATGCAGATTTTCATTTCACAGACATTACAAGAATATGAAAATCTCATTTTCAAAACTTGAAGTCAATTACTTTCTAGTCATATCAAAGGAAAAAGAAATGAGATAATTCAACAAAATTATTAATTTACTTACCAATACACGTGGCAATTTGAAATTGCTTTCTAGGACCTTTAGATTTTAGGTAAAAATTTACTTATGGTGCAAGTGTGAATCAAATAAAAAGAAAGAAGCCAATCTAATGAATACACTTCCAAACAAAAACATAAGGTAATTTGTATAACACTCTCTTTGACATTTGATGAAATTCACATTAATTCCTCCACATTTACATTTCCAGAAATGAAACATACAAAATGGAAACTTCTTCAGTTCCTTATAACTTGATTAAAATAGGAACTCATAACCTTGGTAATTATATATCTAGGATTAGATGATTTAGTATCCATTAAGAGGATCATCATATCTAACACTTCCTGACCAAGAATTTAAATGATTATAAGAATAATTATACTCAGTCATATAACTGTAGTAAGTATAATTGGCTTGGTAGGTTGATTCATACATAGACGGCACTTGAGAAAATATAAGGGAACTTGATATTGAATTCGGATTACTCGTAGAAATTGTATTCATACTAGTAACAGGTGTAGACTGACTAAGACTCCACACTGCATTTGTTGATGAATTGTTTGCACTAACCTGGGATCCATGATCTTGAGGATTGTGTTGAGAACTGTTGAAGATACCTTCGTGTGAATATCGACCAATTTCAGTGGATCCAAATGCTTGCTCAAAAGTGGGAAGAGGGCGACTTTCAGACGCACTATCACTGTTCACATTTGTATCGGCAGTTGTTGTTGAAGGTGAAAGTGCGGGTGGGACATTTTGTTTCTTGTTGCTAATATTTTCAGTTTGTTTATGAGGTACACTGTTAGTTACAACAGTGTTATTAGAATTTCTCATAATTGTTTTCTGATGTGCTGTGACTGTGGTAGAAGCAGATTCGTTGGATGAAGATGAAGGTATATTATTCATCAATCTTATTTGTTCATCATCCTAAAATTTAAAAAAAAGTCATTTACTACGATAGATGACTACTTATTTACAATGGTTGATTTATTTACATTAATAAACATTTTACATTCCTAAATGCAGATACATAGATTTTAAACATATATATTATATCCACAGTAATTTCCACTATTCCATCATTTGTTCATGGAGTATATACTGCAGTATTTTTAAGGTGGAAGAGCATGGGGGATTCATTTACAAACCCCGATGGTGAAAAATACATTTTTGATAAATAAAAATATAAAACTTACGGAAAATAAGAGATCTACTACTGAAGCCCTGAAACTGTAAAGTACAATCGCAGATAACCTTATATTACCAGATTTGAAGTTTTACTTTTTGTTGTAGTGCATGTTTCATTTAGTATGTAGAGTAGTTTGTTGAAGGACGCATTGAAACTTTTGTGAATTGTGAATATGGTGCTGTGTATGTTTACTAGGGAGGATGTCATATTTATTTTATATTTTAAAAGTTCAGAAAGCAGATGCTTTCACTTCCCAGTTAGGAAGAACAGATTTATACCATATAAAAGCTATAGAAGTACATGATCCATTTATGAAAAATGTTCCAAATCAAACCTATGATGTATTGACAAGATATGCACTTTAATAATACACATTTAATATTGACAAGACAACTCAGAAATGCAACTTAATAACAGTACCTTCCTTCATATATTATTACATATATTTATAATAATAGGTGTCATTGCCAGATGTTAGATGCTGTTTATATGCACAACTGATCACAGGTGAGAGATTGTGACAACTGGTGGCTGCTCATTTAGCATGTATATCAAATACTGTAAGCTGAAGGAGGGTCAGTTAATACATGGACTTAAAGCACCCAATTAATATCTGCATACATCACATAAGAGAAAGTGATGGAATTCAACACCAAAGTTATTTTCACTTTATAAAAGTCCTGGAACAGAATAGAAAGAATAGCTTACTCCTTAAGTTTGTCTACATGAAGCGGGAAGTGGAGGAAATTATAAGCGAACAGTGTTAAGCGAGGCGCTTAGCCGGAAACCCGGCAACTTGACTCACAGTCAGGTAACTGGTCGACAGATAGGATTTTTATATAGGAGACTGACACCACATTACGTCAGTGCGAAAGCGTTTAAGTGTACTGTTGATGGGTGTGTTGTTCATATACTGTTGATACTTTTCGAATAATGGTTTTGTGCATGGTTTTTGAAACAATTTATTAAGGTAAAACAAAACTCAGGAGATAAAAACTCAAGAACATGGCATAATGGTAGCATTTTTCGAAGCCTAACACAAAAACTATTGTCCAGAATGCCGAGAGACAAGTTTTCAGAATCCTCTGCAGAATTAATAACTAACTAACTCGGTTAGGTGTAGGAAACCACGGATGGGTTGTCTTAAGTATGGTTTAACTTCATTTCCGACTTTGTAAGCAGTAATGTAAAAACGTTTTCATGAGTCGGGAAACTTCGGAAACCGATATGAAAATGTGTGACTGAAAGGGGCTGGGGGTAGAATAAGGGTCCGTATATCTCAAACCTCTCTCTTCCCACCTTCGGTGATACGTGGCTCCAAGAAAAGGTGCGGGAAACTCAGGACTCGAACGCAGAAGAACATGACACGCATGCGCATGAGAATTTCGCACTTACGGAAGATAAAATCCGGGAAGCAAATGAGATTTCTTTAGCTTGAAATGATTGAAGAGTTTGCACTCATGACGCTATTTCAGTGACTGCTATGGTTTTGAAATATTTTTTCCATGTTGCTTACACCTTCAGCCATATTGTATTGACCCGACTGCCAACACACGACTGCAGAGGAGATTCAAATATGAAAAGAGGCACATTGTTCGAAAACAAATCGTTTTAATCTACTGATTACCCTTTAACTGGTCGATCAGTAACAGTACTGGACGACTGAAGAAATCTATAGGACTATTACGGGAAAAATTGTGGCTAACGGAAGGTGATATGTCATTTCCTTCCCTCGAAATATTCTAAGACTGTGGGACCAACTAACCAAAATTCCTCTAGCACGCTCTCAATGTATTATTGTTAATAGTTATCAGCATATTTCAAAAAACTATAAACATTTCAGAAAAGAACCGTGTTTGTGGAAAATCTTGTCTATCGCCAGCAAATCGATGTTCCAAAATCTTAGCGTCCGATGCAGTCATGAGTCTCGGAAGGTCCATTGAAATCTGTTTCTTCAGCATGCAGTTACTTTATTTAAATTAGATAATTTCGGGGGTACCACAAAAAACGTGTTACGTACGTTAAATATGTTAAAATGAAATATTCTTTAACTAAGCTACTATCCAGAAAACACAAAATGCATTCTACATGCTTTAAATAAGTTGAGAAAATCATATTACGTGTCTTAAAGAACATTTCAATTTTTAGAGTTATGAAATAAATTGTTTCAAAAACGCTAATTAGACTATAAAACTTTCGTAAATCACTTACGTAGAAGAAAAAGAGAAAAAAATCAAATCCTTCCTCTATCTCAATTCTCTACCAGGATATGGTATTTAATAAGTAATACGCACCATGGATGTTTTTCTAAATGCTAAACACTTTATTGAAATCTATTAAAATTGTAGTATTTTGAAATTGTAGTACAAAGTTCACGCACTTCACCTCGATAAGCAACCCGCATTGCACGCGTGCGTCACAAATCGCCTTCTGGAACCCTATCTACAGGGGAATCGTTGACCTGATGCACAGGAAGCTAGATAGATGTTAAGGCAAAACTAAAAAAAGAACACGAATACTTACCTAGCCAAGTTCGATGGAGAAATTTTTTACTGCATTAACAGAAGTCACATTAAATTTGCTTTTTGAATACGCAGAATTTTGCAAGTAACTTTGTAAACATATTGCATCAAGAGTTTTGATATTTCAATTGTTGCACTTCTTTTCCAAAAGAAGGAAAACAAAAAACATCAATGAATAATATGACTGTTTGTATTCTTATAATGTGAATGTCACTCGGACACTGGTCAACATTTTATTTTACCAAAATACAGCACACTGTTCTACAGGTCTACATTTGCCGTCACTGAGCCTTCAATGAGTTTTGAAGGTGATATCGTCCAAATTTTCCCTTCGGTGTTTTCCCGTGTCCGAACCGGGCGACTTCCGTTTTACGCTGAACAGATTGCGTACCCACAACAATATAGTTTTCTGATAACCACGTGAGGGTAAAGGCAGATCCAGAATTTTATTTTGAGAGTGGCTTAGATCTCTGAGAGGTATGAGAGTATAGAAAATTTGGAANATATATATATATATATATATATATATATATATATATATATATATATATATATATATATAGGGGGGGATAATAGAAAATTGTCTTGGTCGGAACTCTTCCGTGTAGATTTACGTCGTTATGATTACGACGTAATGATTAAATGATTACTAAATTACCGCTGCGTCACAATCATGGAATCGCCATTTTTGAAATAAGTGTCTGACATAAACACAAGGTATACACCACCCCACACCATTTTGACATAGTTTGCGTCACTCAGTTATTTAAAACACCAGCGCCGTGTATTAATACAGCGCGTATGACGGTCAGTTCAAAAGGGGTATATCATTCTGTCGGACCTTGAGCATAATAAACCAAGCTGTTATATACTTAAAATAAAAGTATAAATAAAACAATTCGTTCTTAAACATTTCTAATAATTATAATATATATCTACTTACGTTAACTTCGCGTTTTTGATTAATACTGTTATTCTGTTGATTAATAGTTGCTGGAAGTGGCGTAAACATTTGATACTGTTGTTGGTTTGGATTACTTCTGTTCATGCCCTGGTTAGCAGTCGACTGCAAAATAGATTGGTTTACGCCGGTACTAAATGGACCGGATGAACTCACCATCTGATGACGCATTACATACGGTGCCCCTGAAATAAAGTTATCAACTTAAAACAACTAATCACATTGAAGTTCTAGAGAACAATACATTAGGTACAATCATTACCTTGTTGAGCATGTCCATCTGTTGCATAATGAATATTCCAATTACCTGATTGAAGTTTATCATCACTATGTCTCATAACATATGATGATCCTGCATGTTGGGAAGTCTGAAAATTCATGCATTAAATTTTATTTTAAGATAAAGTTACTTGACATAACGTACTAATAACAGCACATTGCGCCAAGAAATCGGGACATTCAAAAACGAAATGAGACAAAAAACGCGAGTCCAATATTCCTTCCAATATTAGGTCATCTTCCGACGGAACACCTAGTTTATAACTGCCCGATAAGATAGTCGTAAAGTCAACAAGTAAAAATATTTTTATGGCCCGGTCGTGGAATCTTTTTTCCGCCCTAAAACACGTTAGAGGTGGTTCTGCCGGATAATGTTGGGCAAATCATTTAAAAGTATATTTATCTTCTTTTTAAATTAAAAGTACTTTGTATGTTAGTTTCATAAAAAAATATAGCATCTAGTAATAGCAAATGATTTGTAACAAAAATATTTATAGAGAAAGTGATATAAACTTCGAACTCGGTTCATAAGAAGCAGCATCTGTCATTAGTCTTCGATATCTTTATCAGTAAAGATGATCTTACAGCATTAAATCTCATCAAAATAATAAAACGGAAAGGTGTTTGCTTTGTGGCACCATTTTCGCGAGTTCAATACACTCAAACTAATTAAAAAAATTTCACGGAGTAGTCCTTGACTCAAATGTGTACAAAATTTTCTCTGCACATTATAACACGTTTAATCTGAAATTACCCCTAGTTTTCCCCCTAATAAAGTATTCATTGCAAATAACAAAATAATACTGTTGTAGATATCCCCGCTTGGAACCTGACTGGAGTGAAGTCACAAAAAGCGTCTGGGGGAGAGACCTAGCATCACACTTCCAAACCAAGAGTTATTTTTTCTTTACAGGCAATTTTATAAGTGGTAGTGATGCTTTATATAAGCGTTGAGAATAATTTATATTAAAAAATTAAATTTATTGAGAAATAATTACTTATTTGCTTTTGGTAAAATCATAAGGTCAATATACTAAGGGGAAAACGTGAAACGCGCTGGGAACTTGAAGTTATTAGACATAGAGACTAAGATGAAAAAGTCGAAGATCCCAACACCTTGGGGATGGTACCCACCCAACGAGCCCGGATGCAACAAGAATAAATACTAAACAGGTATGAACCTATGAAAACCAAAGTAATATTTTATGATAACATGAATTATTGTCATTAAAATATATTTATGTGAATAATTCAACAGCTTAAGGAAATCAATGACATTAACTCGAAATTCAGTTGAAGTACAACAAACAATGAGAAAAGAACGTGAATGCGATTGAAAATGAAATTACGAAAAATAATTAATAAATACGTACGAAAATTAACCAAAATATACATTGCAAAAAATTAAGAAAATGAAACACAAAATACCACATTTATTATCCTCACAAAATCCCTCGTGCATGCTTACAATTTAATCTCTAGAAACATAAAAAGGACTTCTATTAAAACGACTTTAAAATCAGTCAATATCGTTAAAAACAATTAAAACAAGTTTAAACACTAACCTGAGCAAATGAATACCAGGCTTGGTTATCAATGTCAGAAACTACAGCGTAATCTCCCCCAGCAGGCATGCCCATCTGACTAACGGAATATGATGGAACCGGTTCAAATTCCACCATTGCTTCTGGATAATTGGTAACTAGCCCATGCTCCACTTGTTCCCGAATTTTACTTCTCATTTCTTCCATAGACCGTTCCATCATTGCCTGAAATTGAAAAAATATCAAATTCAGAGATAAAAGTAAAATAAAGAGAATGTGTGTTGGTGGAAGGAGGAATATCGTCACGAGCAGAAGGTTAAGATTCATTTAACGATAAGATTAAGGTAAACATTAACTTGTCTACACAGACATGATACCTTGTATAGCCAGCCCTTAGGAAAAAATAGAAATGTACTTATAGACAAAAATTTAACTCGACCTATGTATCTGTTTTCTTCTGCAAATTTGTATGCACGTGTTCATTTTTATCATTTTTTATGTAAACTAAAATATTTAGTAATATGTCACGAAATAAATGTACCCAATTANATAAAAGATAGAGTAAAGTGAAAAAATAACACAATTTTTTGTAGCTATTTTGGCTACGTTAATGCTTCAAACCAAATTTCAATATTTTAAAGAGTAAAATAATAATGACTCATAAACACGTTGACATAATCATTTTAATATAAAGCGATCAAGTTTCGCCCTTCTCATAATATACACGTTATTGAGATGGAAAGACATCCCACATGCACAATTTGTAAAGATAGAGCAAACATTATCTTTTGTTTCCATTGGATATGAAGAAATACAAACAAAATAGGTATATACGTTTTGTTTCAGCAAATTCAAAGATAAAAGTTTTCATCACCCAGTTCTGAAAAACTTGGAAATCATTTATCTAATAAAATGACTGTATTTATTGAATAAAAAAGGATCCCTTATATAAATTAAGTTTTAGTATTTAAAAAATGTGTTCATCAATTTTTTTCCAGCCTATCTCATGAAATCGGTATTCATGTGTGTGTTAATGCATAAAATCGTAAAGTGCTATCCCGCCCATTTCAAATAACATAAAAAATAGTATTAATCACACGGATGGTCTTCGACACAGCTTTGCCCTACAAAAGACAAACTAAAAATCTCTGGCATTTTTGTCTTCTTTTAGCAGTCTTTTTTAAAACAAGAAAAAATGTCAAATGAATATTGTATTGACATTAGAAAGGATCAAGAAAAAATGTCAAATGAATATTGTATTGACATTAGAAAGGATCAAGGTACTTACAATCGCATCGTAAATACAAAAATTAATACAAATTCTTCAGAAGTAATGGTAAAAATACATTCATATAATTCATTAATCTATGATTTTAGATTCAATGCACATTATTTTCTTTAACATTATCTCGAATTATGACTTTCGGAATTTATGAGTAAAAATGTATTTGGAATAAAATAACAAGAAGGGCTCTTCTTACGTTAATATCAAGTGAATTTTAGATTTCAAATCCGAAGGAGCTTAATTTTTTTTAGTGTTATATCAAAGATGTTGCGGGGGTATGAAAGTTATTGACTTAAAGTTTCATTTCTGCCCCCACTAGGGCCACTACTCTTGTCATTTGTCGACCTTGTTCCCTTACAATCGCGATGTCTAGGCGACTAGCACCGAACTCGAAATCTCAGGTCCTCCCCCAAAGACCCAATTGGGTCGCTAGGTTGTGCTCTATTGCCGGAACTTCCACAGCCAGCGTGGACCTTTTGAGTCCCAAAGGCGCTTGAGCCCTATGGGGTATCGATCCTCGTATCTTTCTGGTGGGTCTTCGCGTCGCCGCGCAGCGCCGCGCCGCGTCGGGCGCGCTATCACCCGGGAAGCCCGCTTGCATCTAGCGCTCAGGAAACCTTTGCGGCCGCAGCAGGTGTGGCGGTCGATTGAAATTTTGCATTCAAAGGACACCTGATCAGATGGTATAGAAGCGGCATTGGATCACGGTTGAACGTACAGGAATCAAAATGCGCTTCCCTCGAGGTACGAGTCATTTGATCGAAAGATTCGAGTTCCTCAAAAGAATACGATGGCGTTAAGCCCAATATACGTTTACGTTAAGCCCAATATAGAAAGCAGATGAAATAATAATATTAATAATAATAATAAACAGCACAACTTTGCGGCAAAATTTAACCATAAAAAAACAATAAATACAACCGCTCTGAAGACAAAACCATGTATTACAACTATCAACCAGTGATACTGTTGGAGAACAAAGTCCATAAATTATATTTTGATCGAGTCATTCTCACTGACAAGTCAACTAACCGCAATCAGATACCGCACAGGTGAATCAAAACTTAATAGCGGTGCATTACTCGAGCTACATGAAAAGATCTCACCTAAGAAATCAAGCAACTCAAGTGGAGTATCTTCAGATATTGATAATACAACTTGAAAGGGTTCATCTTAAGAAAATCAAATCGCATTTTGCAAATTATCAAAATTTGAAGGAAATGAAAAACCTAAAATGCATTAATTAGAGCTATAACGCTTAAATCATTGAAGAAGCGCAATACTTTATTGCAGACCGATGTAAAGTATTAATAATACACCTAGTGTCGAAACAGAGATATTAAAATGGAAAAAAGCTGAAGGGGAACCTGTTTCAATCACTAACCCGAAAACTTGACCTATGTAAAAATTATGTGCGATAAAATTGAATAAGGGAGAAAGAATCTAGAATGCCATCAGGCGCGCCGATCAAATTATTTTTAGGAAGATCAGATTTTTGTAGATGAGGGCGGTATGCCAACACACGTGGTGGTAGCCTGATGGTCTGAGAAATGCGTTAGAATGGCAAGGAAGAGAATCGACTGGAATACAAAGTTTAGTTCACACTAATGTTGAGTCATTATTAAATATCTGTAAATAAATATTCCAAGAAGGAAAAAAAAAGGTTAATTGTGAAACGTAAAACCAATGGAATAACGTAAGTCATACAAGTACAAAATTATGCCACACGGATAGTCAATCATTAATCATTCTAAGTCCACGACGCCTTCACCGGAAAATTTCTGTAAAAACTGATTTTTTTGTGGGGCTTTAGGGCTCGTCAACGGCAAGGTCAAAAACTGATATTGTGCCCCATATAATAAAAACCCTGAAGTGTGAAGTTCATCCTCGTATAAAGAAGAAAAATTTTACCATCGAAATTTAACAAAGATGGTTCATACATCGTAAATTACGTAAAATAGTTTCATACCCAACTTTGACTTTAGTTAAACTTATCATAACGTCCATTAGTTAAAAATAGTAAATAATCAAACTAGTTAATAATAGTAAATAAATCGACCCAGTTCATGAAACAAACTTACTTATGAAAAAGCTATATTTATAAAAAAAACACAAGTTACATCACAACGTTTTGACCTCTGTTACGGGTCATCACCAGGTGTTACGTATAACTAACATTCAATGTTACTTATTGTGATGTAATTGTGTTTTTTCTAAGTATTGTGTCAGTTTAATAAATTTGCTCGATTGATTTACTATTATATTACTTTATCTGATATTATTGACAATTTGAAAGAGTGCAGAAATAATGGAAATAAGCTTAAATAATGGAAAAAAAATTTGTTACGAATATATAAATTAGATTAATTCATCTCACTTCAAAACGTTGAACAATTCAATTTTAGTCATATTTCGTCATCATTAATTCTCAACATAAACAAAATTCAGTTGCAACATTACTTATCGTGAATAATATAATATTGTAATTGGTGTCTTGATATGATCTATCATTTAACCTTTCACTTGCTTTTATTGTGGGATATGGGACACTGTCTCTCATACTCGCATCTCGCGTATTGACGGAATCTCCAAGACCAACAAAATCGATCATCCGCGTCACAAAAGCGGAATAAGGAGGAGAAGCAGAGGCATGACGAAGGCATGTGCATGGCGAAAGCTAAGGACCGCCAGAGGCTGTGGCAGCAGGGGCGACTGTTGCGGGCGGGAAAGTGCGCGAGCGCCAGACAAGCCAGCCAGCGAGCGAGCGGGTAAGCGCGTGGGCGAGTGTTTGCTCTTCGGCCGCGACTGGGCGCGCCGTGCCCGTCACGCGCCCAAAGCCGATGGCCTCCTTGCGTTGCCCAGGCAACTCGTGTTGCCATGGAAAACGTCTCCGGTGCGGGCTCCTCCCAAGGTTGCTGCCAGACGCGCACCGCTCCAGCAGCCCAGCGCCCAGCGGCGAGGGAGGGCACGAAGCGCAGTGGGCGAAATGTCATATCTGGGACAAAATTGTCTATGGGACTAAACATTTTAATTGGACGTAAACTTCGACTAAGGAATTTGAGCAATTTTAATTATTCATTGCTTGTCATTTCTTTCGCTACATACAAAACGATTTTAATATAACTATCCAATTTCATCTGGGCAAATAGAAATAAAAAATAGAATTTATATCAAATCTTAAGGTAAAAATCAACATTTCAACTATTTGACCCAATTAAGAAAATATATATTTTCACGTTTCAAGCACCCCCAAAACACACATTGTAGAAAGAAAAACAAAGTACTGAACAAGAACATATCGAACTTTACTACGAAAAATAAACTTTTTTGTGTATCTCAATTTGTTAACACAAAATGTCAACGAATTATTTCTACTCAGAAACCAAAATTCCTCTTTAAAAATTACCGAATTGTATTCTTGTTTCACACTAGAACGTGACCATTTTTTCGGAAAACCTGGCATTTTTTCCATTGTATGTCGATGGAACGACGCAAGTAGTGCTGGGGGGAGGAGGTAGGCGGTCGGTGCAGTTGCGCAGAGGGACACCCCTTTCCCTTCCCCCATCCCGCCACCGCGCCGCCGGCGCCGCCTAGGCCGCTCGCACCGGCGTCAATAGCTCTGCCGCTCTCAGTCGCGTCCAGGTCATTGCGAGTTTGCCACCCCTTGTGAGGTCCCACGGACACCCTTTACGTAAGATTCGCTACGGCAGATCTTACTTTCTTCAGCCATTCGTATCCCAAGAGATGCTCAAGACGGAAATAACACAGTTCATTGCTCTCGATAGCTTTAATTCTTTAAATAAGATATGGAGAAAGGAATGCAGAAGAATTAGCACCCACGACAATTATGACAATAATAAAATACCGAATAACTTGTCTCGTTCTATTAATAAAACTCTGTATACTAACATGGTAAAAATGCATCCATTATTTTCATAAGTGGAAAGGTTTTTGACGACGTGAGTACAACCCAGGAAGAAGTGTTTAAATTATTTAGAGGGAAAATTGACCATTAAATCATTAGCAATGAAACTGTGTTGTTCTCATCATATTTCATACCATTTGAATGAATATATCAGTCTAAATTTTGTTAATTAAATTTAAAATAAAAAATGTTTAATTTGATTTAAAGAATGCTAGTAGTAGTACAATACTAGCACTATAACAAACATTGGAAGTAAATTATTATGATTCCCTAGAGAACTCATTTGAAACAAAAAAATTCCTACTTTATTTTGAATATTAAGTTTTAACATGATACGCAGAAAATCTCAACTGTTTCTAACATCCAAAAGCGTTCTTCTTTTATATCGTACTAACCAAATGTTGAATACAAAGAAATCACTAGATAAATCGCCACAATTGATCAATCAAATTTATGTGATCATTCACGGATTAAAAGCCACTTGAAACATATTGGCACGAGTCCAAAGGGAGTTCATTGAGGAGCATATGAAACGCCGCGCTGTCACAACACTCCGCGCCATGTGGACTGAAAAGGCGCGAGGAGAGAGGGACTTTCGCGGAATGCGCGCGAAAAATCAAAACACTGGGAAATTCTTCTCACACTTCCTCAACATTTTTTTGGTCTAAGTACCATGATTTTTCAAACGGAATAACCGGAAGATGATACTCATGATACATAGTAACATTTTCACTTTATACTTCACGAACTTAGAACAGAGTGCCGCATTTACATATTTCAACAAACAACCTCCGCTCCGAAATTAAGTGTCCCATTAATAATAAAGACGTATGCCAAGATGGAGTTGAAAAGAGCGACCGGTCTAATTTTTTTTACGTACTTTTATGTTCCTTCCCGTTCACTAAAAGCAATACACACTGAAGTATATCTCCAAAGTTTCTCATATTTGTGACGAAAATTATTTTTTAAATACGCATTAATTATCAGAAAATATTAGTTTTAAGAAATTATCAGAAAATAATAATGGATGTGATATGCCACCGTATAACATGGAACAAGTACTCAATTCCAAAGTTTCGCATTAAAAGGAAAACTAATTGTATTTTATTAGAGTTGTACGCAGTGGTGTATCTAGGGCATGGTACGTACCCTGGCCGCAACAGTAAAGGGGCCGCTTTTTTACAATCTTATATTGAAATAAAGTGCATTGTATAACTCACCAACTAAACCAAGATTCTTCACTTGCTGTACTTAAATTTATTTTAACATGGAGACAAGATGTTACGTTTCAAATATCAAATTAACAATAAATTAATCTCAAACTAATATTATTTCTAACCAAAATGTCAGTAGTTCATGTATTTTTATAAAGAATTTCGTATGTAATGCAATATCGTATGCCTAGATACTTAAGAGTAAGAAAGTCCATTTAATATATCTTTTAATTTTTAAAGTTTATTTAAGATCACAAGTAAGTGTTCATTTATCTGGAAATAAAAAATAAGAAAAACGAAAATTATGATGAAGGACGAAAGAGGTGGAAGTTTAAGATGACCAAAAAACTTGTGAATATTTATGACTTCATATACGTACATATCGCTTGCTATTCTTACCGTTCTTGACAACGAAATGTATCAAATAAAAGTTTTTTTTTGTGATTTGTGTTGAAGATAATATTATCATTACAAATAAATCAAGAAAATGTAAAATTTAGCTGCTTAAAAAATATTTAATTTTTAAGTTACTTTGTAAAATTAATTAAAGGTTTTTATATATTCTTGAGTCTAGGTCAAATGAATTAGAAACACGTCAACGTTTTGCACACCTTTACTTCGGTTTTCATCACAAGTTATTGAAAAATAGAAAATCCACATTCTTCTTCCTTATGAGCCGCATCTTTCCGCTATGCACCACATCATCCTAGCGTTGCTCAGAAATGAGTTATTCACTAACGAAATGTTGGTCACGAAGAAAACTTACGGGTTAAGTATTGTTTGTTATGTTGTCGTTAACATGTTAAGTGAATCATCCTAATCTGAAATTTAATGAACATCACATTGGCGGCAATCACCCTCAACAATATTAATTAAATAAATGAGTCAAATTCACAATAAATGACAAAACTATCCATGCATGAAAGATTATTAGTATAAAATACATGAGAAGCCAGCAGAATTGAATTTTTTTCTCTTGAATATTCATTTCACGAGAAAGATTTTAATTTTTGATAATTCAAATAAGATTAAGTTTACAAGTTTAATATTAATACTAATACGACACGTAAGGGAAATATAATAAAATATTTGGCATATTACACGTTTCACTAAAAGGTTAAATTCTCCCGTGGATTGTAGGGTCATTAGATTATTCTCACATTATGGGAAGTGACAAATTCGTTCAACTTACACAATCAGCTCTCCTGGACCAAATCTGAAAATATCCGCCGAGAACTTGTAAACACCCGAATAATTTTATTGTTTAGGAATAAAGCGGCTACTTATGGAGCTATAGAAACAAACAACGTTAAAATAATATTAAATAATTTCATATTATAGAGGAAGTCATCGTGCGTAAACAACCAGAGGGATCTTATGAAATCTAATTGAAAGCATTTACCTGTTGTACTCCTAGAGCTCCACTTAAATTAATCTTTTAATTTACTTCATTATACAATATGAATTCATAAAACTTCATGATGTAGTGTGAAAAATGTGTTCCAATGGCGCCTAGGTATATACAAATTCTCATAGTGATTAACAGCCAGATAGGGTTTGCGACTAACAAAATTATATCTCTCCAAACATAAACTAGTGTAAAAATAAATGTAACTCCATAAAATTAAAGAGAAAGCTTACAGTCAGACCATATTTTCTTCTTATTTCCAATATGTTACTTTTTTTTAAGTTTTGCATACTCCCACCCTCCGGTATCGTCCCAGTGCAGACAGTACCTTGGGGCCCGGACGCAGTCCGCGCGCCACCCCCGCGGGCGCCGCCCCCGCGAAGGGCCCTGCGGCTGAAGCCGCCGCCCTCGCCCATGCGGCACCGGCGGCCTGCTGCGCGTGCGGCGACGGCTGCGCGGACGGCGGCTGCGCGTGGCCAGCGCGCTGCGCCGCCGCCGCCGCAGCGGCTACCGCCGCGTGTTGCTGTTGCTGCTGCTGGTGCTGCTGCTGCTGCTGCTGGTGCATGAGCGCCGCCGAGTGCGCGCGACTCAAGCTGCTGCGGTTCTCGCGCGTCTGCTCGCGCAGCGCTTTGCGCAGGCGCGCCTCCTTCGGGTTGTACACGTAGTCTGAAACATTCAGCACCAGGCTTATGGTGATCACGACAGCATGGAATACGTAGGGGAAAAAAAGAGTAGATTTGAGCAACTATCAAGCCGTGACCCAACAATGAATGTTGCAGACACAGTCATTATGAATTCAAGGTCTACGTGGGAGAACAATAAAAGCAATATGTTTTGCGCGTCATGTAAACAAATCACCAAGATAACACCATTTTTCTACATTAAGGTAAATGTAAAGAGTAAAGTCTCGCTAAAGTATGTTTTACGAAGATATTGATAATGGACTCTAAAAATGTATACAATGTAACAAAAACATGGTAAGCCTTGCTAATAAACAACGCTTATACACAAATCAATTAATTAATTAATCTACTTAATTAATAATTACGGCTTAAAATAATAAAGCATGTATACAAACGTACGCGATGTTCAATAGCAAATTATTCCTTGTAATACAGTAAATAAATTGAGTAAGATATTAATTGGAAGGAATTACTTTGGAAGAATTGGTGTTATTTATTATTTATGTCCAAGAGTTTATGGAAGTATGTCATATAAACATTTCAATTATCTCTAACAAATGGTCAATATGTTAATAAGGATTTGCTTAAAATGCTAGTATTGGAAGCAAACTGTCATTCAAGCGAAGTGAAATAAGATCGTGGTATTTAACACTAACAAATTGGGAATATACTCCGATAAATAGTTCTGATGATCCAATAGTATTGGAGAAGAACTTGAACTAGAGAGAATTCAATAAGATTTTATTCGCAAACGTGCAACTTTTTAACACACGCTTTACAAACGAGAAAATACATTTTCGCTTTTCGAAATATACATCATATTTTAATCATAGCTAAAATAAAAATTAATTTGAAGAGTATTTATAAAATTATTTACGATTTGTGCTGTTATTCCCTAATGAGTTGGTAAATGATAAGCATATCCATGCTGTACAAGATTTATTAGTCTCAAAATACATTCTACGATCATAACACACCTTACTTAATTGAATTTTTCACCGGAAGGATATTCCATGTCAGATATTATTTACTAAACAAGCCCTAGATAAACCATTCCTTCATCTAAAAACAAATATCTGCGCTCCAGAAATGGTCAACAGGTGAGTAGCAATACACCTGTCAGATGAAGAGATGCATTATCGATCACCATGTTCTCATTTTACCTTGGTGAGGAGGAAGGGGTCAGCAGAACAAGCAGTCACGACATCGACAATGGGTTCCAGAGTCATTGATTTTGGTATTTACAAAAAGGAGAAATAAAAAAAAGTTTTCGATAAGTATACTGTATGAGTAGCTGTTTCATACATTTTTCTTTAAAAAAATAATCGAATAAATAAACTTTTTTATTGCTTTACAAATTTGAGCACTTAACCGAAGTATAAATTAATTTTCAATTTACACTAAAAATTATTCAAAAACTACAAAAAATGATATCGAAGATTTCGCAGATTCAGTGTTTACTTGAAAGATGCTTATAAACAGTTTCAGTATAAGTCAGTTTCTTATAAACAAGATGAGATTTAAGACAGGTAATGAGTTAAACCTCTTTTAAATTTATTTTTGAAAATGAAATAAAACTTATTCTAATCATTCATACTCTTAATCATCGCTTAACACTTATCTGAAATGGTTTATTACTTGAAAATTGAAATTTCATTTGAGATTCCATGCTGCATTTTAAAATTTATTTTTGCAGTATTTTTTAAAACATATCAATGATGAACTACGATGACAAATGTCACTTTAAGTTAAGAAATGGACTCATAAAAACTAAATTCTTGAAGTTTTTCTACCCTCTACTCGACTAATGGTTCATGACAGTCGAAAAGTTTTTAAAAATCTGTCGAAGTGATACCCAAAAATATTTTTGCGGTGTTTTTTTTGCATTCCCCCCGCATATAGACTAAACTGTTACTTGAAAGTATACAATATTGAGAAAAAAAATATTTAACGAACATTTACATAAATATATTAACCTTGAGCATTATTTTAAGTGAGAACATTTTCAAATTAATTGAAGTAAAGAATGAAGTTTAATAAACATATTATGTTTTCAATTTATCTCTTAATACTGAAAGTCATATATACTTCAATATTATACTTAACCCTTTTATATTCTTGCTCATTCTAGTTTGCCTAGTATTTTCGTAAATTGAACAAAATAATTAAAAAATATTTATCTCTTTAGAAACACTTTAACATACTTAATTCTAAAAATCTACCAACGGTCTATAACGTGAATCTTTCGTTTACTTTTCAAAGTAACTCTTTTAAAACAGACAAAACAGTACATGGGACTTAGAAAACATTAAGTCAATTAAGAAGGACGAAACCAATTAACCTAAAACAATCACAGAAAATTCATTATGGAACTATATCGGTTTTGTTACTGAAAAAGGAAAAAAATATTAATTGACTCTTCACAAACTTTTCATGATAAGTGCGGATAAAGTTAAACGAAAACTTGTTTAATAAAGCATTTTATTGTTCAAAGTATTTCATTTGTTGTACTAACGTAGACGAGAACATCACTAGGAAAAATTCACGTACCTGAGTCATAGTTGAATGCCTCTGTAGATTCAAAATATGGCGGTTGTTGATAGTACTGAGGTTGGTAACAATGGGTAGGATTGAGATTATAAGGATAGTGTGGTGGGGTACGATATTCCAAATAATTGCAGCAGTCCATTTCTATGTTTTAAGTTGTCGCACTTGTAAACACGAGGACCGCGTACATGAACGTTAGAGAAGTTTCCTGTCGGTCCTTCCTAATTACAAATAGAGTGAAGAAGTTTGAGACAATCGTTAACGGCTTGCACTTCTTTTCAATGAACTATAACGAAACAAAAAATATACACCATATGGAAAGAAAAAGCTATTGCGTTTACCGATTTGGCACTTGGTTAACTTCTTATCCCTTTATCTCTTTCGTCCTGAAGATTCTAAGAATATATTAAGTAAACGGTCATAACTATATTTCAATATGTTAAATTTCCCCGCGAAGATTCAACGCTGCTCAGTAGAACGTAAAGAATACCGTGTGTAAAACGTATTATTTTTCCGAATCTTCCATTCCAAAATCACTCTCCCTCTTCTTCTTCCTTCTAGTTCTCTCTGGAAGATGCGTCGTCCTTACGCTCACTTTTCCGAAAGCCTCTCACGCCGCGACAAGAGCAAAGCGCGCGCGACGGGAAGCGGGCGGGCGGGCGCCGGCGTGGCGCTGGCCGCTGTTGGCGCGTGGTGGCGCAGGCAGCAGCCGTTGCTGCTGGCGCGGATTGCGACCGGTGGTGGCGCGGGACTGCATGGCGCGCGGGGCGACGGAGGCGGAGGACGCCGGTGCTCGCGCGCGAGCGCTGGGGCCGCGCGGCAGCGGCGGCGGTGACGCTCGCAGGCGGCGGTGTCGGCGGCGGCGGTAAAGCGCGCCCGCAACGTTCGCTCCAACGCGGGCGACTAGCTGCTGGAGATAGGAGGTCAGCCGACAACCCCATCCACGGCCAAATCAATACCTTGACGGGGCGGCCCAGCCGCCTGGCCGCGCGCCACCCCGCCGCCACCATCGCCCCACACCGCCGCCGCTGCCTCCGCCGTCGCCGCGCCAGCGCCCTTGCGTCCGCCCGCCCGCACCGCGAAACGGGTGCCCACCGGCTGCCAGCCACGTGCTCCGGCACGCCCCCTCCCCCGCTTTCCCCTCCTTTGGGCCACTGCGCCTCGTCGGAGTCGAAAGGGAGATACACGTCGTCCTGACTTTCCCCAAATGACCAGCAGTTGTCGCCAAAACTTCGCGAAAATTAAGACAGGGTCAACTCTTAAGGCGACAAACCAAAGTAAATTTTTTATCAATGGAATTTAGTTACATTTCACTAAAATAATTCCGTCACCCATCACTCTCAAGTAACTTGAATAACACCCCCCTCCCCCACTTCCGACTCCAGCATATTTGGCAGGTGACTATGTCAAACCTGCTTTTAGACATGACGCTTGGAATGAAGAGATCTGAAGCATGTAGCGTCTTTCATGGACCAGTGGACCAAGTCCAAATCCATCGTGAAAGTACATAATGATAAATGTACGCGTGCAAATAAAGAAGAAAGCTTGAGTTAATAATAGTTAAGGAGAAGAAGAATATTCTTCAGGTCCTTTTCTCAAAGTTACATATAGTTCTGATGAAAGGTGTGTACGTATTTTATTAGGGTCAATCACTCTTTGAATCGATGCTAGCAAAATGTAGCTATAAGGAGAGTTTTGTTCAATAATTACGTTTTCAATTATGAATCACGTATTACAAAAGAACAACCTCATATTACTTGAAAATTCAATTGAATGACAAATATTTGATATTGATAATTAATGATAAAATATATTAATTAATTAAAACATATCATCTCTATAATATTTCCTTCAAGATTATCAAAAAAAGAAACCGGAACAATTTTTTTGGAATTCCATCTTTACGTCTGTGAGATGAGATTCTAAGTACACCGTGAATCTATTTTAATTACGTTTCATATCTACCGTAGTATCTGCTTGTTGTCAATGCACGAGCAGATGCTTGAGACGAAGATCAAAGAACATTTACAATTTTTTTTTTTTTTCAAATAAGTTTCATTTTATTTAAATTTCATATACAAAAGCGTAATTAGTATGCAGTATTTCCCTATAAGTAGCATTCTTAAAAATTTGGTATAGGCACAGTAAAATAATTTATTTTTGTTGCACGACCACATCATGTTCCGAGAGTTCTAAAAACAATTTATCAATGTAAATGCACGAAGAGAATGCGGTTTTGGAAAACGTAAACCAAAGTTATGGGCAAAAAATAGGTGATATTTTTCAAGTCACAGAAAGTTTGTTCGGGGTGTATTTGCAAGACAAAGGAAATTTACATTTTAGCAGTGAATATGAACTAAACGTGTTCGTTTTCTTCAACAGTTTCACTATCATTTTAGAGATCTATAAACGAAAAGTAAAACTTTCGAAATTTTACATCATTTACTGACAAAAAGTATCATTTCCGATATTTCGTGTATTGAAATTATTCTCAAACAATGTATTTAAATATGCACATTAAGTTAACTCATTAAGTCATTATCAAATATAAAACAAGTGCGGAGAGTTTTCCAAGAATTTACATCATTAGATATTCAATAATAAACAACAACAAAAATTTTCTACACAAGAAGTTCTCTCAACACAATATTCAAATTGTGGTGGAGACAATCTGGACGCAATTTTTATTATGTATTCAAATAGATATAATTCACCAATCTCCATCTACTATGTCCCGGATACGTAGCACTAAAAAAAACGAAAGATCAGATACAATGCACACTGCGAACGCAGGAATTAATAGGGAAAGAGGACCTTAAAACGAGAAATATAATAGATTTTTTTTTGGTTGGGGCTTTAGGGCTCGTCAACACACACACACACACACACACACATATATATATTATATATATATANTATATATATATATATATATATATATATATATATATATATATATTAGACTATTCTCCTCAATATGTAGGTAAAATGCATATACTAGTAATTTTCTAAATGAGAGCTTACATAAATTTAGTCTGTGGCCTGCACATTATATGTTTGCTCCACATCTTTAACGCTTCTCGAGCCAAAGTTGGCTACATTAACAAGCTAGTTAACTCCCACAACTATTACTCTTCGAATATATTTTCACTGTTCAGAAATATTATTTGAAAATGGGCTTCTGAGGGTCAAGAGCGGCACTGCAAGGGAAGGGATTTCCTGAGTAATATGAAAAAGAGAAAAATCTTAGAGGAAATTTTTGGAGTGCCTTTTAACAATCTCCCCAGTAGAAGATGCACTTTCTCACGAATAACTAGAATCATAAAAGGAAAAAATTAAAAAATCAGCTCACTAAAAATAATCTCTTTGTAATAGATATTCTGAAGTTTACTCTTTTCTTTGTCCGAGAGAATTGGTAAATCTGAACGTTTCACAGTTCGAGCTTTAAGTTCATATGTTCTTCTGTGTCTATTCCAAATGAAAAGTAAAGCAATCCAGTATCATTTGTTTCACTTTGTCAAAATTGAAAAAAAGAAATAATTTATTGAATTATTTATTATTTTATTTCTAAAAATAAGTTTATTCATATTCTATGTCTAAAAATAACTAATAATATCCAAGACTTCTTCCCTAAAACTGATGACATTATTAAAAATTGAAATATCCGCAACACAATAAAAATGCTGGCAAGTTTCGTTTTTCATAAGATCCGAAACTGATTGGCCCATTCCTCATAGTTTTAATTACATTATAATGTTCTTTACATACGCCAAAAATTCCAAATTAATAAAAAAATCAGGATTTTGAAAATGAAATTGACGATTAAATGAAATTGAAGGACCACAAACTTGAGCTCCAACTTCATTATATTTGGGCAGATTTATTTCTGACAAATGCCGAAATTTCGATTTTAGAGTTATTCAATATTAAGGAGTAAAAACAGACTATTGTACTATACGATAAGTGAAATATATTCGTAAAAAATATATCAAAAAGCGAAAACCCATTTAAGATGATACTGCGTTCAAACGTTTTGAGCATTTCTGCATAAATATACGTAGCGATTTGTTATGTAAATATCTTCCAATTGTTACTGACATTCTCAGATTTTATTGAACTTTTTCTCCATCTCTATTAACAAATGTTACGAAATAAAACGTTAAACTAAAACGAATACATAAAGTTTTCAAATACAAATATACGAAGAAAACTCGATGACACAAAAGTTTCTTGTGTCAAACATTTTAACACAGATAGGAGCGCTAGAAACTAAATATCTTAACATACACAACTTCAGATAAAAATTTAATAACTTTAGAAACATTAAAGCAATAATACACAAAATGTATTATTTCTGTCATAGCTGAAATAAGCATGAGCTGTATTGTGATAACTTTCGGTCAGGTGAAAATGGCGACCAGCCGGGACACGAACCCGGGTCTCTTACTTTGATCGCAAGGGTGTTAACCGCTACACCACCAGTTCGCCTAAATGGGTTTTTTTACCCCTAGGCCCCATTTAGGGGTGCGCCCTTGCAAGCTGTGGGGGATTCAACCCAGCAGCGTAGAGCTTCACTCCGACATGTTGCGATATCTACCATGGAAAACCTGAGGTTATCTCCAAGAACGTTAGTACGTTTACATCGAGGGTCTCATCAGCGATTCATCGACGATATTTGATAAGGATTTCTTCTTTCTTTTGGAAAAGATAATTTAGTTTCTGTTCCGTTTTTTGTTAATTTCACTACTTTTGGTAAATTAACTTTAAAAAATAATGGTCATACGAATAGTAAAAGGTGGTAGTTCTGATTCCCGTAACCGTAACAATTAAACATACGGACTTAAGATAGGAGGGGATATTCAAGTATACACTTAAATAAAGAATTCACTTTTTTATCATTCAACAAGAATAATTCCTAGTGTGATTAGTATTAGTAATTAATTTTCTAAAAACAATGCAAATATTTTGACTAAAATCGTATTTAATATCCTATAACTTTAACTATTAAAAAAATGAGCGACAAGAAATTTGTGTCACAGGAAAAACATTTATTCATATATTTCGTATATTTGATGGAAAAGATAAACGAGTTATATCTGTGATATCGAGGGGTAGAGAAGTTCAGAGTTAGTAAGAGAGAAAAGAAACAATTTTCTATTTTGACCATTTGTTTGATTTGCCACTTTTTGAACATAGGTTATATCAACATGTACTTATATAAAAGCAGTAAATGTTGTTGAAATATATATATTGAAATTTACGTATAATTGTATTTATTTTATTCTTTGCATTACTATACTATTCCTACAGAAAAAAATTTGATGATTTTTTTTCTATCAGATTTTTTTTTTTTTTTTTTGGGTGGGGCTTTAGGGCTCGTCAACATCAAAGGTCATTAGAGCCCATGCAAGTAGGGAAAAATGCAGTTTCGCACCATAGAGAAGAGCCATAGTAACTCTTCCCCGTGTGTGGGACTCGCCGAATATCTCGACCATACCCACTAAAAAACCCTCCTGAAATCAACAAATATCTATATAGAAAGATGAAAGAACAGAAAAGAAAACAGAATACCAATACATTATTTCACAAAAAAGGAAAACAATTTTCTAAATATCATATTTTTTGAATTACAGAAACGAACGATGAAAACAAAGAAGACAGTAAAGATGAAAAGGGAATGCAAATTTTAAACCCTCCCGAGAACTTGTGGGAGGAGCCCCGATCTAATCATAAAATTCAATAGTTTATTAACATTAACCGTCTCATTCCCGAGAATTGTTGGTAAATCTGCAGCCAGACCAAGTTGTCTCCGTTTTCTATCAGAAATATGGAAGATATGCCAGATACGTTTGAAAGCAAATACATTAGCACACATATGAAATATATCCATACCATGAATACGTTCCACATTCGCAACTCACTCTCCATTTAGCCACACAAACAAGACTTTCTCTCACGAACTAAATACCTCCACAAAAAAGTTCTTTTTGAGATTCATAAACGATAGAAATGTCGAGTGAACATTACATGTGATTCAAAATAGTAGAATTATGGTGGATTGAATGTATTAAAAGCATTTTTACGTGTTTTCTACATAATAATCTACATTACAGGATAAGCAAAATAAACACATAGAAATTACTCAATACTCTATCTTTAAACGAGCTAAATTACGCGTGCAGTATTTAGTACATAAACAGCTGGAAATATTTTGATGAAATAATCAGGATACAGAGCTTAGGGAGAATAGAAATGCGTTGTTATTGTTATCATCTCGGGGGGAAATACCGACAGGCTCTCACCCATTAAATATTTCCCGTTCCTATTTTCTCGCTTTTAGCTCGAAAACTGTGTAATCGATAACGAAAATTGACAGAAAATAGAGTTTGATAGATGCTAATGCGATTTAATTATGGTCTCATTTCCGCGCAAATTCGTTTTCGCACTATTTTTTTCTGACAAAACTCCCACGGTTACACGCTGGGAACCCTAAGCCCCTAGTCTAGTATTCATTTGAAAAACAGCTCCATTCATTTCAAGGAAATAAACATTATGTAAGTTTTAATAAACGCAAGAGCGATTAAGAATGACTTAATATCTGTACTTTCATTAATGTTATTGCTGAAGAAAAAGCGCCGACAGGCGCTAGTGTGCAACCCGCCAAACACGCAGAATGCTCATACCCATGCACTTTCCTGTTTCGATCATCGAATTATCAAATGAATCAATTTAAGGATGAAAAGAAAACAACAAATTGTATCGGTGGTATGAGAAAGCAAAGCCAATTCAAAATGTAATGTACATAAACTTTCATTGAAGTGAAGGTTAATAAATTGGGAATTAATATTAAAAGAATAGTTGTATTTTTAATAATTTTAATCAGTTTCTTAATAAGATCAACAACCTTTGCCGGAAGATAACGATTTGCAAAATGTAACTTATTTACAAAATCGTAAATTTAAAAAAAACAGCATTTCATTACGAGGTAGTATTACGAAATGGAATTAAAAGCATTAATATAAGAATCTGAATTTGAACTATCCATTTCATAGGAATAATACATATTTTGCCAAGCTAACATTCAAATGTTTCATGAAAAGGTCCAAACCTTCCAAAAATATTCAAACATCACATTTTTCAATTATATTTAATTGATAATATAATCCGAAAGATATTTACATTTTTTTTCAAATATGATAATATAATCCAAAATATATTTACATTTTTTCCAAACCTCATCGTGTGTCCGGTCCTGATATTTAACCATACTGTAATTTCCTGATATTAATTTTTAAAAATATTTCCGGTCCATTAATATTGTCCTACAATACAATTCCGGGGTTTTCTCTGCCGTATAAACGTACTATTTTTCTCTTCCACGTACAGTTTTGATTTTCATTAAATATACCGTTTCCAGCTAAAACTTTATTTACAACGACGCTGGATAAACCGCATAATATTTTTTAAAATTCAAACAACGTTATAATACATGCAATCTTATAACGATTGATTTATAGTAAAAATTAAAATTAAACTTAAAATTTAATAAGTAAAAATTTAAGATAAGAAATTTTCACGCCAAGTAGATAAACAGATGGCAGTCGTGGAAAAGAAACAGAAGACCATCGCGGGAATTCAAGTTCGCAACTCTGTACTCCAATATAAGGGAGTTTGAGATGTTAAATAGAAGACACCGATCTTGTGCAAGTAGTGTAGAGTGCATGAGCTCCTTCACAATAGTTCGCTAGAAAAAGGGCAGGATACTTGAACTTTTGATTTCATTATTCATTTTCTTCTCTTGTCATCCTAATGATTTACGTTGTGAACAACAGGATGCGACCTTAAAAACACGATCAATCTTAGTAAGTTGTCATAACATCCACAGCGGTAAAATTCAAATAATGTACAGAAACTATTAAATACAATTTATTAGTGAACGATATATCAAACAACTAGATTCAATAACTCTTACTACCAAAAATAGTATCGTAATTAATCTAAACAAGCTAATGGTCTATTCACACCCACTCTATTCATTTTCCCATTCGTGCTTTTATTTAAGCAAGTAGGCAGGCTAAAAGACAGAAAAGGGATAAACAAGTTTAAAATACGTATTTATATCATAAGCTTCCAGTTATACACGTTTCCGTATATGTTCTGATGAGGGTATACGGTCTAATAAATAATGATAATAAATGAGTCGACCTAATAATATGAATGATGTTTTTGACCTGACATGACATTGCATAAAGACTGACACCGCTCATGCGTCTTCCATCCAGGTCTCAATAGCGAAGCTGCTAAAGACTTAGTTTCGTTTCAAAAACAAAGCAAATCATGCGCCATGCTCCAATCATGTTGCCGCCATGCGGTAGGTAGTATTCTTCGTGAGGGTTTTCAAGAGACAAAAAGGTGCAGTGTTGGAAGCCTCACCAAGATGAAAAGATCTTGGTCAAAATATAAGACTACTTCCTGATTAATGGGAAGGATTTCTGAAGTAATTATTTTTCTTTGCAACAAATCACATGAAATGAAAAGTAGATAGATTCAATAGTATTGACAAATTACTATCAACTGCAACAACTTTCCATGGATCTCTAATTCAAACTATTTGAGACTTCATGGACTCATATAGGAGTATTATTCTTGATTAAAATGTTTAAATAGGTTTTCTGGAATTTAAGAAGCTAAGATCTTTGGGGTATTGATTATAAAAATTGGCTTCTTTAAAGCTTTTCCTGTGTTTCTTCTGGTATTTCGAAAGATCAACCTCCTTTCCTGGGATTTTTTTGAACACGAGTGTCTAAAAACGTCTGGAAATAATCCTGGAATCTTTTTGGGGGATTTAGAATGATGTGGCGAAATAAGGACATTCGCGCCGCCTCTGAGTTGAAGTTTCTGGCGTGAGTAAGTTGGCGACATTGTCGGCAACGATTAACAGCAGGGGCGGCAACATAGGAACGTGGTTCGCAGGCTTCGCGTGGTTCCTCGATCAATGTTTCCATCCGGCCAGTGTCGGCTGTCGCTCCTGTGCCGTCACATAGCAGTTAACCAGGTTACATTATGTTACCTCAGGTTTAAACTACCTAATTTTCATCAACTCATTCTGAAACATTATTTTTTCTATACCTCTCAGAATTTTTTTATTTGGATAAAGATGGGAACAATTGTTTGACTAAGTTGTAGATGCGCGGAATGTGAACTGTGGAAGGTGCAAGAACTTCCGTGCTCTACAAAATAAGGAGTGAATTACAACTTCATGGTGTTACTGGAATCGTAGATCTATATATTTATTTTCGCCTTCAGAATAATACAAAACCCATTTATCAACACCATATTCCAGAAGAAAAAAAATGATTTGAGGAAACCTTTCTGAAGATAATTAATAACAAGGAAATGTTAACGAAAACTCTTATCAAAATGACAACACTCAAGACAGCTTTGCAAAATATTAATACTACTCTAAATAATTTTAAATAAGAATTTAAATGACAACAGTGAATATTATAATTTTTCACAAACTTTCGATGAGCCTAACCTACCTCTCTCTGAAAAAGGAAAGAATAATTTAATATTCTTATTTAAGAAATAGTTTTTCGATAATTTCATGATCTCCCATTTCTAAAGATCACATTCAAAAGAAATTAAACCAGTTAAAGTTAAGAGGTGTTTCAATGAGTACATTCATAAATCATCGTTTTCGTCCCACAAATTTTAAAAGAGAAAATTATCTGTCAAAATATTGTTTTGAATTAAAATATTATGATGTGCTGAATTTTAATAAGACTCTAATATGTATATATGTGAAAAAATATTTCAAAACTTTTTCCCCATACCAACGTTTTTATCGAGAGGTTGTTTCAGATGTCTAGAAACAGTATTAAAATATGTATCCTTTTTTCACAGAGTTAAAAATCCAATAGATATGCAATGATAATAGATTTCTCTTGATATGGAAACAAATTAAAAAAAAAAAAAAAAGAACTTCTCGTTTGTATGAATGCTGCTCGAAAAATCTGTCAGATCGACATCGCTAACACCTGTTGACTGTGGAGAGTTCAACGAAACACTGGCAATAATTATAAGAATAACACGGTTTGTAATACAATCGGTCAATCCCCTTCTCAGTAAAAGCAACAAGTTGCACTCCCTGTTGGGATGAGTGCCAATCCCAAGCGCGCGAATTTCACGTGACAGGAAAGGGTGGATCGGTACTGCGGAGCAGTTTCATGTGCGTGGGCAGCCCAAGAGGGAAACCGAGGAGGGGAGCGAAGAGGGTGAGCACCCCAGGCGGCGCTTCGATCCGCGCGCAGCCTCCTCCGACGCAGCCGACCCGCCCCCACGCCTCCGCGCAGTCGGGTGTCTATGCACCCCCAACCCTATCGTCGCTTCTCGCGAGATCGGGGTCTTCGCGCGCGAGCATGCAAACATTTCCATCTCACATACCACAAACCTATCCTCACCCTACACACATCTTTTGTAAGGCGGGAGCTTGGACTAGTCGAACACTTTGGTGAGGGTAGAATGTCCACGGAAATCAGTGGGCGATGCAGGTGGTGGGGATTGTGGGGGCGGCGCGGGTGACGCGGGCGATCGGACTCCCCACTACTGCCGGCCTATCGATCTAGCGCCCGCAGGTGCGTCTGCCGCTGCTGGCGGCAGGGGTGGGAGCGGGGATGCGAGGGAGGCAGTGCAGATCGCGTGGTGGCGAAGGGGTATTGGGAGGCGGGGAAGAGCATGAGGAAAGAGGCTGCAGCGCCTATGTGCGCTCGCGTTGGAGGCACGCTGACGCACGGCCTCCGCATGGTCCTTAAATAAGTTGCTCATGTAGGAGAACTACTAGACGTACGCGACTATATAAGCACCAAGGATGTAAAACAAGAAATATTTGAAATTTGTGAAAATTACTTTTATTATTAACTAAAGTAATGTTTCCAAATGAATAGAAGGTAACATTTTTTTAAAGAAATTGGTGAATTAAAACTTTCAAGTGCATTTTTGTGCATTTATTCATCAATGATGTCACAATTTTTCAACGGTGAAACCAATGAACCTAATGGAATTGCTGCATAATTTTTAAAGAAAATTGTATAAAACATTTCCCTTAATTAAAATATTAACAAAATACTTGTAACAAAAAAATGACAATTTAAAAAATAAAATTTCCGACATCTAGTTTACAAGATTTTACAGAAAAGCATAATAATCGGGATTCTATCTACACTATTATACTTACAATTGTTAACATTAAGTTAAAGCTAAAACGAACTTCCCTTGTTCACTACTTAATGTTATCACATGCCGCATATTGTCTTAAAAGAAAGAAACAGAACTCCAGAATATCCATTTGTTGGCTGATAATACTGTTTTGACCTATTATTCTTTATCGTAAATTTATAGTATATTTGGAGTTTTGCGGTCATTCATTTTATTCCATCAACAGCATTTTGGCCTCTTTAATTTTGACCTTCGTAAGAACCTTCTTTGTCACACTGTTTTCCTCCTCTGCATGAATCACCCATATTGTTTATCACGAGACTTGAGGACGATTGGTTTGTAGATGGTAATTATATAGAAGCCTCGCATCAGAGAAGATGAATGAATCGTGTTAAAGAGAGAGACCAAAACAAGTTCAGGGAAAGGGCAAAACTGAACACCATAAATAATAGTACATAAAATGTACATGATTAAAATAAGAGGGCAAAAGTTAATCACCACTTGAAACTATTTAAATAATGAGATTCAAGTTGACGAAAAGCAGCTGTGTAAAATCGATGTGAAGCACGGGAATTTTTTGAGTGAATGGGACCCTTGGCTTAGTTCGAAACGCTCGCCATTTATTCTATTTTGTCTTTACCAAGTCTAGAAAATAGTTATCTATGATGTTTCTTCAAAAAAAATTAAATAAATTAGCACGAAGCGAGATGTAAGAACAAAAAGGAAACGGAGCCATATCGATTTTGGAAATATTGCTCACTCAGAAGGGGGCAAGATAAAAAAATTCTTAATACACGTTCCAAAAATTTCTTCCGACCGAGTGTTTGAGAGAAAATAAAGACCCTTGGGACGCCTCTTGTACATGGTGTTCTTTCTGCCAAAAACCCATATGTGCACCACTACATGACACGGTCAAGGTTCCTAGATAGTACATGATTCTCGACTCTCTCGTGCTTCTCTTGTTCAAGAAGTGAAAAATTTACAATCTCCCTCGCCCGCCCTATTTCGTGTCACCGTACATTGCCGCATGTCGCTAAACGAGTAAGAAATAAAGCTCTTCCGGTAAATTGCACGCATATTGGTTTAAATTATACTATCTTGTCAACTCACCAGGGTATTTCCTTTTGTGTTCGGCATCTACTTGTCGAGCTAAAGCAAAATATTGCTCTTTGGAATCTTTTTCCAGACTCTTCCACATCCCGCCTAAGCTGCAACATACAAAACAAAGGCATAAGTTTGCACAGAAATGTGTAAGCATGGGAACAATAAATACATTTGTAAGATTGGAAAGAAAAAATACATTTGTTTCAGAATATTTTTTTCGTTCCCTAAACACCGGGTACGTTGATTAACTATCCAGATATGTTTTATCTGTCGTGCTATTAAGAATCTCTCAATAAATTTTCTTTATTACATTTTCTTCCTTTTTCAATTTTTTTTCAACCAACTTTTAACGTGTCGCTTATGTCTGTTATCTTTGTTGTACCCAAAATATTTATTAATCTTTCTCTCATTTATATAATATCAACTCCATATCAGTACGCATATGCAACCTCCTCGTGAGTCCATTAATGAATTCCTCTCTTTACCATATTTTAGTCATATAGCACATAATCTGATGTGTCTCGATGTTCATTATTTTTTTCCACATGTACAATCTTCCTTTAATCCGAATTTGTGAAGAAACGTATAGAAATTCCCGTGACTTGTCAAAAACAGCGGCGAGTATACGGATGAGTAACATTTCAAGAGAACCTCAATGCCAATGACCACCCAATAGACAGATAATGTCCACCAAGTCAACAAAATATCGAAGTTACTTTTAAGTGTGTTCAGCGATTTCATTTTCCTAATCTTTATATTACCAATTTACTGATATATTACTCAATGAGGAGATGTGAAAGCTACTGCAAGAGAAGGAGGTCCCATGTTTACGTGTGGGAACATGTTGCACAGGAATATGTACATTAGCTCATCTCCATTTGAAACAACTGCGAAATCTTTGACATGTGATCCTAATATAACCACGTCAGATGCGTGTTAATAATCTTTTTATATCCCTTTAATTTGTCATAGTAAAGTCATAAACTCATTGTATTTAATCATAACAGCTCATCTCTATTTTGCTTAATCCCTATTCACAATTTCGTTAAGTCCAAATCTTGAGAAAAAAATTTCATATCTTCTGAAAACGAGTGCTAATAGTACATCATGACACCATTATTTTTGTGTTTAATATTAATGAGTATTAAAGGCAATTTGCATAGCGTAATATAATACTTGAATATTTCTGATTTTAATTTAAGGTACTAGCAATTGCATTCTATTCACCTCCAAATCTCTGATGATCAAGAAATCTTTAAGAAATGCGAGTAAATCGTTCATGATTTAAAACAGGTAAAATTTTATTTCTTGTCATCAGTCACTTATCTAAAAAAGTTTTTTATGGGGTATATTAGATGACAGTTTACATATTCGTGTTTGGAATAGCCAAAATTTAGAAAAAATACAATCCTCACATTTGGTTTTGAGACAACATTTCGACTCTTGAGTTTCAAAAAACGCAATAGCTCTTTCCCTGTGACTTTATTATGTGAAAGAGTCTAGGACTCATTTCACCACTTCCATACTCGTAATCTATCGTACAGTATAAAAAAAGAATATTTGTGAAGAATTAAGGTCAAATCTTCAGCGTCCAGAAACAAATTAGCAATACATGTGGTAGAGGAGGATATCGAAGAACATATTTCAAATACATATGGAAATACTAGTTCCATTATTTTTATAAACTAAAATATCATTAAATTAGCATTGTGTGATATAGACAAACATATTGCTAGCTTTGTTTTTTCACGTAGCGTTAGTAAGCCCTCCTTTCTCGGTATAGATTTATTTGTTTGAAGACTCGTCACTATATCTTAATTATGTTATTTAACTAAAATTAATTGGTCCAATAAAAAGGGGATTTTACTTGGAAAACGTAGAAAAAGTTTTTATTTTGACTGATTCTTACAAATTTTTGGTCGCTGAATTCGAATTTAAGATTATAGCATATCATCATACTCGTCATTTGAAGGAATTAAAAAATGCTAAAAGATTAATATTTTTCAAAATAGTACAGTTTTTTGTAGGTTTTAGCGCAAAAGCGATTTTTGTTGGTTTTAGCGTTCTTTACTAAATGAAAGTAGACCACAACCTAACAACTTTGGTTGTAGTTAATTTGCGTCTGGAGCGCGCCGCATTCTGCAAAAAACTATGAGTTTTGCGCTGCTCTCCCGCTTCGCACGTAACTATCATTAATCACGCGCTTCCACGCCAGTTTGCGACTGAGAAACATCCATAAAATTTAAAGTAGAATAAAAATACTATAATATGACACTTATAATGTAACCCTCCTACGTATTGTATGTGAGGAATACACAAAAAAAAGAAAGAAATTTCCGGAAAATAACTGTTTTCGCAGTTTTTCAGGGTTCAACGGGTTTTTATCCATTTTTTCTCTTCCCCATATTCTGCAAGGCGTCATTTTACAGTTTTGTTATAATATACATTTTAGAAAAAGTTTAATACAATAAAGTATCAATTCAAAGAAAGAATTTCTCAAGAAAGGTACCCACAATTATAAATATGACGAAAAACAAACTACAAATTATTTAATTCAAAAATGTTAAAGGTCACTATAAGCAAACAGGACATGTAAAAAACATGTCTTTGAACCTCCATTCTATGTTGTCCTCAAACCGACCAAAATTCGGTGAACTCCACATTGTTTTTAACAGTTAAAGAATTCGTCATCTGTGTTCGTCTCGTATATCATTTAATTTTTCTGTTTTATTATACTTTAGTTACTTAAATATTTTTAACGGCATCTGCTACAGTGAGTTACAGCAGAAGGAATAAGTCAAAGTTGCCCTTAAACAAATGCTTCAGGGAACTCGTGCAACCAACTCCACAGGGCCTAGACGAAATTGGAAAGCAAAGATGCGATTTACGAAAAAAATTCCAAGATCCTTTTTTTCTTTCAATCTAAGAAAATGTCGCCACAAGAGAGCGGATGAAGATGTCTGACAGGTGGAAATTAAACCAATGAATAAGGAAATATGTGTCTATTCGTATGTAATTATAATATATGTATTCATCCCTGGATAACAAAATATTAGAAAAAATCACATTTGAAACAAGAATCTTAGAAAAATAATTACAAGATCTCTCAATAAGACCAATCTAAATAAACTTACCACTAAAATGAACTCCTCTGAGTTCAGACACATAATATTAAATTAAAATGCACTCAATAGTCTAAATAGAGTATGTTCTATTATTTATAATCGTTCTAAGAAATTCTTTCTTATCCGTATTTGCAGGGTTACATTATCTCCTCACTTGAACCTCCCGCCTACTCATAGGAGAGAGTTTCATTCTTTGCCGCTATGAGCAGCACATTATTTCGCCACGGGATACAATACACCTCATGTCGGAACGATGAGAGATTGTCTCATTGGATTAAGAACAATGCCATTATGCAGTAATTTAATACATTCACTAACTAATTCTGCGCTCGTAAATAGAACCGTTTAAATATTAAGATCTTCGTGAAAATGTTATAAATGCATTATTTATTTCCTTCTTACTTAAGGTTTTCTCAGCTAGAAACAATACTACTAATTAGTTCTACTATTTACATCCAGATAAATAAATAACCACTAACGACCTTTTCCTGGACGATCACAGTATGCTATTGGAAATAAATTATGATGTTCAGAAAAAAGGTCGTAAGTGATAATCTATTTATTTATATTAATAAATATTATTATGTTTCATTGGAGTAATGTTGTTATACTATCCCTAAGAAACAATATGCTTTTTGAAATAAATTGTGATGTTCAAAAAAAGGTCGTCATTATTTCTTAAAATTAATCAATATTATTATGTTTCCACTGATCTGTAATCTGTATGTTTATATTATCTCTGAGAACCCATTAGATCAGGAAATAAAGGACAAGACAAAAAAACGCTATGTCTCCGAGTTAAATGACACGTGTTCTTTTTCTTTCAGAAAAAAAATTAACTTACATAAATTTATGTTTATTAAACTCGGCGTTGAAATTCCACCAAATTCAAAAAAATCATTTATTTTTCACAAAAATAACACACTTATCCTTTTATCTTCACATTTGTGCTGACAAATGAATTATATAGGCAATAAAACAGTGTTTTATATTTTACGTCACCAAATAACATTTAAGCGTCTTCAGTTAAAATATTTTTTCTTTCTCTGGCGAATAATTCGCATACCACATTTCTCAGATTTCACACACAAATACTCAATGTAGTATATAGAGTAAGCATGTTTCATTTAAAATTCCGCTTAATAGTAAATATGTAAATTCAAATTTTCTTGATATATTTTTGCATTTTTTATCAATGAAGCATATTTTTGACTTTGAAAAAGAGATCTCTTAGATTACGGTGAACCTCACCGCCAGGTAACAGATTAATCATGTANCGGAGATGGACTAGCCTTAAATCTCCGCAATGTTCTTCGTCTTGCCCGAATGGCAGATCGACATGCGTCGTTCCACCAGGGGACATGAGGTCTTCGCGGAAATATAGATGTTTTCGGAATGGATTCTTCAGCGGCGTTATGAATCATCTGGGTCAGATGGTCGACCCTCTCTTGGACATTACCCGTTTCTCTGAAGACAGACAGGGAACGGTACTGTGTCCAATTAGCCTTACTGAGAATCCATTTCTGTGGCTTGCATTCGGGAATAGTCGCACGTTCCTGCAAGGACAACCAGATAGGATGATGGTCGCTACCATGCAGATCATCTTCAGGAATCTAGTCTCTACGAGACCACTTCAGAGGTCTTTGGGTTTCACAAGTTGAATGAGAATGGTAGACGGGCCCGAGAGGCGAACTGGATGGCGCAGTTGGTAGGCGCATGAGCGCGTAGAGCTCAAGGTCCCGGGTTCGAATCCCGGTCCCGTCACCCATTTTCATTCGACGTAACATGATTAATTTGAAAAAGAGATTTGTTATGTGAACTACACCACATTAAAAATAACAAAATGAAGAATAACATAATTTTTATGTGGTCCACTATCAAATCTTATACCAGAGGTCCCCAAACCGATTCGTTGACCACTTGCCATGTTTTTCGTTTTCGGGCAGATCCCCTGCTTATCTAATATTGAATTTTTGCAAATTCAGCAACTTCAAATGTGTTTTTGGCAGCTGGTATAGTGATACTCACGTTGAAAGATTTAAATTTCTAACTGTAGTGTGAAAAACATTAAAAAAACATCTTACTGTTTATACATTTATTAATTGTATTCAAGTTAAAACTAACCAATTAAAATTTAGTATCTATTACATAAAATAACTAAGCGAAAATTAAATGCTTTTAGTAGGAGGGATAAACCTGATGCTTTAATGGGAAAATTTCAATATTTGGCATCAATTTCAACATGAGATCCACTGTCTTGGACCCTCCTTTACATCTCATGAACCCCTTAATTTTGTTTTTCGTTGACATGGACCTCTTGCAGGTTGTAGTCGACCCCTGAGGGTCGATAGAAACCACTTCGGGTATCAGAGTCTTAGACCTTGAATCGATCGATTCTTGAATACTGAACTTATATCCTTATACTTACCCGATTACCTATATTCTTATTAGCTTCGAGAATCCATGAAACAGTTAACAGAACGAGAGATGGATTTGTTGATCAAGTAAAGCATGTATCGTGAAACCATATTATTAAGCTAAGTTAAATTAAGATTGAACAACTAATAAAACTGTTAACTGAGAGAAATTAATAAAGAACGCAAGACTTCGATCATGAATAAGAACGAAACTGTTTGTAAGTTAGATACAACGAAACAGTGCGTAACTAAACCAATGATCAACGCACGTTTCTTACTAGGAAGAACGCACTAGTAACAGATGGAGGAATGCAGCTAAGGATCAGGAGTGAAGGACGCCTAGTCTGAGCCAGAAATGTGATCACAGATCATACTCCTACCGCTATCAACAACCTCGTCATGGCACTTCAACGTCAGGCCAAAACAACATAAAAATTCTGACTGGTCCAGTTGTGGGGATTAAAAAATTTACACAAATGTCCGTCGTGTTTCACGAACATTAATTCTTGTGGCGGTGGGAAGGTCCGAATCCGCCACAAAATCTCATTGACACATTATTAATCTACTACATAATTTCGTGCAACCTAAATCAACACTCAACTATATTTAAATTCTTCATAATAGTCATGTTATCTGAAAGAATTATTTAAATGCTGACAAGTATATGATATTTGTTTAGTTCACGATGACCTAAACTAAAGTATCATATACTTATGCCAACATGTGGTCAAGAATTTCAACTGATTAAACGCCAACGTTCAACGAAATTATAATTCTATAATTTCTGACGACTCAGAGGAAGAATAAGAGAAATTATATTCAAGGATTTCTTGGTTTGAGCAATTCCCTGAACTTGATAATATTTCTGTAAAAATATTTGTGCACATTTTAAGACAAATCTTACATCTGGTCCATGGAATGAAGTAGCCCGAAGGTATCCTTTCGTCTCCACGTGAACATTCAGGATTTGCCATCCGATCAGTTCAGTGAATCGTAGTACAAATAAGCTCATTACTAGCAAAGTATGGAACGTATTGATAATGCATAATGTCAAATACCGGAAAAAGTACCGTGCGTAATTCTCACCCGAGCAAAGCTTAGCTATCAAAAGTTCGAGTAAAACAGGAACGGCATTGGGTTGGTGAGGCAGCATTGTTGCCATTGGACGTCGTACCTACCCTGTACTGTCAGTCTTAACTATTATTTTTAATAATAACAATGTTTGCTCCAGCAGCAAATTCCGAAGCGTTAGGTACCGTGGATTTCCTCATTGCGCATGCGCGAAATTCCGGACGGTTACAATCCTTTCGGGAATGTTTCCTGCAGGAATGCTGTAGTTTAAAATCCGTACATTATATCTAGCACATCACTCTACAGATAATTTGAGACCGATAGCACTACGATCACAGCACAGATAAAAACGCCCGCAGCATGTTCACATGTAATTAAACCAACTTCAATTGTTCGAAGGGTGCCCAAGAACTACTTGCACTCCATTTAATACGTTAAAACAATTTTCATTTATGTCCTTACATGAAAACTTTCCCATGAAAATTTGTCCTTACATGAATATTTTTACCCTTTATTTATGCGTAAACCACAGTCTACAAATAGATACATCATTCACGATTTTTATCCTTCCATTAAGTTCTTTCTCAGCGAATTACAATTGTTTACATGTAACAAAACTTTGTAATTGTTTTTGAAGCATTCGACCAAAAACGCAATACCAATGAGATTTATTAATAACGCAAGAAATTATTGATGCAGAAGCACACTTCTCACGAATGCAATTGGTCAAATCCTTCTATAATGAAAACTTTTAAAGCAATTAGTTACGTAAATAAATTTTCTTAGGAATTCTACGGTCCTCTTAAATATTTGCCTCTCTTATTGGACGTTTATTGAGAAAATTAACATATTAATACAAGTAAGCATAACAAAAAAGTACGTCGACGCCAAAAAACCAAATGTTTCTGTTGATTTCCCCCACGGCACCTGAACCACTCGTGTGACCGAACGTAACCGCGAATCCGGAATTTAGAATCCCGACAGATTTCGAAAGGTTCGGAACTTCGGAAATTCATCGCTGACGCCTGCTGGAACAGCGGAATGGGACAGAAAATCCCGAATTGTCGCAACTGGAACGGCGCCGAACTGGGATTTCAGTTCTGAGCATGCACCAGACACTTCGGAACCGTTATGCACAACCCGAGATTCCTGTTGGAAAAATCATCATTAACAACGATGAGTGATTACTACGAGCACGACTCATCTGTCATTCCTCCACACGGAGACGAGCCCCTTGAACCCCACACAACAACCACGCAGAATCCTACTCTAGGTCTTCACCTGAATCAACAAAAGATAAATAAGAAGCGAGGATTTTTCTTACCGTACACTAATATCCTTGTTACTTTCACTGGGATACTGCATCGCCAACTTCTTCCGCCATTCATTAGCGAAGAGCATAAATGCATTGGGAGGGCGAGGAATCTTTGGACGTTGTTGCAAAGCGTTCTGTGCATACTGAACGGGTTGCAGGTCGTCCGACACTGTGGAAAGGAAATGCACATAAGAAATCCGTATTTTCATCACAGGAGCAAACCAATATCAAAACAATACTCTTACGTCAAATTAAATCACACTAAAGAAAAACAGTAATATTGAAATTTGTAGCTTAAATCCCGTTCCTTTGAGGCTCAGATCCCTTACAAACATCATAAGGAGTAAAAGTACATTTTTGTGGGGTTTTAGGTTTTAGGTCAACGTCAAGGTCATTAGATCCCTTGCAGGACGGAAAATGCAGTTTCGCACCATAGGGAAGTGTCGTAGTGACTCTTCCCCATGTGTGGGACTCGCCTAATGTCTCGGTCATACCCACTAAAAAATCCCTTCTGAATTCAACAAATATCTAAACACAAAGATGAGAGGAAATAAAAGGAAACAGTTGCCCAACACATTATATCAAAATAAAATCAATGCTGAAAATTCTAATTTTCAAATAACGGAAAGTAAGAATAAAAGAATAAATAAAGAGAAGAGGAAAAAAGAATGCAAATTTAAATATTCCCGAGAACTTGTGAGAGGAGCCCCGATCTTCTCATAAAATTCAAGAGTTTATCATCATCCGTTTCATTTCCGAGAATTGTTGGTAAATCTGCAGCCAGACCAATTTCTATCTGTATTCTCGTGTATTTTCTCCATTCAGTTAGTAGTTGACGCACTGTCAGAGAAACGTTCCCACATAGAAAAGGGAGACTTGCAGGGTTCCCAGTTGGTGGAACGAAAGTCAAAAGATGGGCTCTCTGCTATTTCCCTTTTACACGCGAAAACAAGATCGCAGTTTGTTGTAGATGTTAGATCAGCAAAGAATTTAGCTATCACTGTTACCATTTCTCACATTGTTGGTGAGAACCTGACCCCGATAATTGTGTCCAGATATTGGGACTCGCGAATACCTTCCAGATATCTTTCGGATTGATGCCCATATTTAAGTGGTCGAAGTTGTTCTCTTAATGGTGCTTAGAAACTCTTTCCAGGAAGTGGATCTGGATTCTTTGATAGTTCCACGCGCTTTTGCTCTAGCAATCCGATATGCGGCGAGGTTTTCCGGGGATGGACTACCCTTAAATTTCCGCAATGCTCTTCGCCACGCCTGAATGGCGGAATNAAGTAGTCTTAAATCTCCGCAATGCTCTTCGCCACGCCGGAATGGCAGATCGACATGCGTCGTTCCACTAGGGGACATGAGGTCTTCGCGGAAACAAAGATGTTTTCGGAATGGATTCTTCAGCGGCGTTTTGAATCATCTGGGTCATATGGTCGACCCTCTCTTGGATACTTCCCGTTTCTCTGAAACTACCCAGAGCGCAGTACAGTGCCCAGTTAACCTTTCTGAGAATCCATTTCTAAGGCTTGCGTTAGTCGCACGTTCGATTAGTCGCACGTTCATGCAAGGACAACCAGATAGGATGATGGTCGCTACCATGAAGATCATCTTCTACCTTCCATTGAAAGATATCAGCAACTTCAGGAGAGCAAACTGATAGGTCTATAGCAGTCCATGACCCCGTGCCAAATGCGAAGTGGGTCATCTCCCCGGTGTTCAGT
>NNCF01126744.1:659973-752083 GCA_002313205.1 Laupala kohalensis | reverse complement strand
AGGAGGAATGGTCGAGGGAGCTGATGAATTAAATCTCTGAGGGAGGTCTCCGAAAAATCTCGTGTCGGAGGAAGATATATAGAACACACGGTCATAGATGGTTCACTATGAATTTTGACTGCTATAGCCTGAATTTGAGTTTGTAGGAGAACAGGTGAGCAAAGGACTGTGTTTCTAACAAACACGGCAACTCCACCTCTTGCTCGATTTCCCGTGGTGTCGTCATATCTGAAGCTGCTGTATCCTCGCAGAGAGGGTGAGTGTTCTGGTGAAAGGTGTGTCTCTTGTAGGCAGATACATATCGGATTACGACGCGCTAAGAGTTGTAACTCTTCACGTTGAGTTCTATAGTTATCAAGGTTCCACTGAAGTATGGAAGCTATTACTGTTTGGAGCGTCCGGGGTCAGGTTCGTGAATGTGTATTTCCGGTTCACCGTCGGAAATTACACATTCTGACTCGGAGGAAGAAAGTACAGAAACGTTCTTTTTACGTATCTGCGATTTCTTGGAAGGTGTTTTCGATGCTTTTAAAGATTCAACAAGGTTCACGGGTTTAGCCGTAGAACCATATTTTGTCTTTGTCTGTGGCTTTGTGGTTACGGTGGTAAGTTTAATACTACTTGATGTTTTTCTTGGATTAGATGGTTTCTTTGTTGGTGGTTGTGACGTAACAGGAACGACTGAAGAATCTTTCTTTCCGCATTTGCACTGACATGTGCACGACGTTGTCGGCCTGAACAGATACGGTTTTCATCTGTTTTGGAGTCTTGGCTGCGGTGGAGTAACTAGTAGAAAATACAGGTGTAATGTCCTGTATTTCTACCGCGCTTCACCGTACGGGATCTTCTCCGTAGTTTTTATTTCCTGGACTTTCTTTTCTTCGAGAAAGGCGACATACTCCCTGCTCCATACCGGGTGACTGCCTGTGCAATTAATGCAGTTTGCAGGCCCTGGGCATGAGACGCCGGGTTCGTGTGCCTCCTTTCCGCACTTTCCACAGGTATCACGTCCCTTACACGATGTTGTCGTGTGTCCAAACCTCTGACACTTGAAACAGCGCAGAGGATTCGGATTCGCAGAGGGACGGACCGGCAGGTTCAACCATCCAGCCTTCAGTTCCTTTGGTAGTTTAGGACAGTCAAAAGTCACGATGAAGGAACTAGTCTTTTCCAGAACACCATTTACCTTCCTCATGATCTGACTGACCTCAACTACATGGTCAGCCTTCCATTCTGCAACAAGATCGTCTGTTGCCATTTCCATAATGTCCCTGCAACTTACGACCCCCTTGCTGCGATTAAGTGCAGCATGGAGTTCGCACTTTACAGGGAACTCGCCAAGCTTAGTACAATCAAGTAGTTTCAACGCTTGCTTGCTTGTTTTGGTTTCAAGCAACATTGTACCGTTTCTTAACCTTTTAATGGTCTTCAGTGAACCAACGAGACCATCTAAACCTTTATAAATATAGAACGGAGACACTTTTTCAAGTGTCCCGTCTATACGAGTCATAACGACATAAACATTCTCGTAGGGAATGCTCTGTAACTTTGGCTTTGAGATTTCTGAAGTGGGAGGGCTGTCAACCCTCGGCCGCTTCGAAGATCCTGAGGCGTGGTACTTACCCTGCGGCTCGCCCACTCCGCAAGGCAGGGGAAAACAAGAATCTTTCATTTTGTTCCACGAGTTCGGAGGAAATAAATGTCCGGTGACGTGGAGCCCCCGCATCAAGCCACTAAGCCTTGCTCAACTGAGGTGCGGCAGTTGCCCCAGAGGTTGTCCGCTAGTGAGTGATTGTCCTCAAGACCCATTCGCCTCATCGGCGCGTGACACACCTTGAGGTTGAGGGGATTTTTATAGAGGTTTAATCCTTCCTCGCGACCCGGCCAATGAAGGCAAGATCTCCGCCCTTCAAAACATGCAACTTTCCACCATCGCGCCAATGGTGGTCGCTGAAGCATGTCCAAAGCCTACGGTGTCCGAGGACTGGTGGCGCAGTACCAGTCCCCAGCTCAGGGCTGTGGGTTCGCGAAGCCCATACTCACTCGAAACTGAGTTCCCTGCGGGGGAAAGAAGAAAAAAGAGAAGAAGAAGAAGAAAGAGAAGAAGGGGAAAATGAAAGATACCCTAGCTCTAATAGCGTCGGGATCGAAAGGAACAAGAGGTGACCAAGGGAGGTCAGTATAGATAAAGGAAGGAACATGGCACAAGCAAGTGGAAGCAATGCCAGACTCAGCTCGGGGCCCCGTGTTCGCCACACACGTATGTACTAGATGTAAGCCCTCTGGGTTTTTTTAATTATTAATTTGTTGTAAAATTTAAAGGGAAATTTCATCATATCATGTATATGAAAAGGATTCGTCGGGAAACGTTGAAAAAAAACTCACTTTCTTTACCCAATTTTCTATAAAAAAATACTGACAGCAGTGATAAAACGTTTTGCTTCAAATTGTTCAACGCAGAAACTAATACGCTCTAGTTTGCTCCAGTTCGACATATCTTGATTTCATGTGGGTCTTCTAGGTCGCTTGCTTTTCATTCGCTCTCTCGGGTATCTACATTTTTTGCAGCAACAATACTTTACAACAAATGCTGAAAAACTTTCCACTTGAGTGTGGATGGCTTAACGCAGAAACTAGAGTACCCAATTTTTCAAACGATTGAGTGATATAAAATAAATTTCAATATGGACTATTCTCAGCGAAATGTAATATTCCATATCGTTTACAAATTCAACCGCTGAAAAAATAAATTTCTAAAATGTTGCACGACCTACGAAAGTATCTGAGGTATGGTTGGTAGACTTATCAGGTAAATACTTCAAAACATAAGTGGAAGTAGACATTACCAAGGAGTGATTGTAAAATGGGGGACCAATGACATTGATATTATTTTCAAATTTTCATGTCAGAATAATAAATTTAATATTTCTAAATAGGAGTAGATGGACAATAAAGTAGTTAGTCCACATATTACCCGTTGCGCATATTTTGCATATGTTTCTTGCCTTTGTCACGGCATTATCTGGTGCAATTCCGATCATAGCATTCAAAGTTTCAGATTTCAGAAGAGGATAGTTCGGATAATTTGTAAATCTCACCCCCGAAATTCTTGTAAACATTTATTTAAGGAATAAAATATTCTAACACTTCCCTACGTTTATATTTATGAGACGGTCGTGTTTGTTAAGACCGAATTACTGAAGTTCCCCCCTTGCTTCATACGAAACTGTCTTGTTCACGAACATAATACTCGCAATAGGAATATTATGCCTCGTCCTAGAGAGTCAACCACTCTTTCCCAAAAAGGGCCATATCATTTTGGAATCGTCCTATACAATTCCCTCACAAAAAATATAAGAGATATTATTAAATTGAACCTCTTCAAATCCTCTGTTAACAGCTACCTCCTGCGTCAGTGCTTCTACAATGTAAAAGAATTTATTGATTTGAATAAAAGTTAAATTCGTCTTGTACTTTATCACTTCATTACTGTAGAACATTCAAAATAATGTATAACAATTTGAAAACTATTTTTGTGCATGTTTGAGTTGTGTCTTATGATTTATATTAGTTTAGTTTATGTACCTATATTAATTTAAACTAATATGAATCATATTATATCAACCCTGTTTACATTTACTCTAACTCTATCCTGACCCGGGTTTTTTGTCCGGTTTTCCTACGGGTAGAGGTGGATTTTTTAAATATGTTCTCTAGGCTCTTGTCTAGGGGCGGCATCTATTGAAACAACCATTCTTGAATATAGTGTTATTTTAATACTCACGATTTATAAACACTATTTTCCGAATAATGTAGAGTTCGATAATAATACGTACTGATGAAATATTTTGTTTGTATTAAATACAAATTTATTTGTACACTCTGCCTTAGGACCCATCAGAATTGATGGGACGGTCCCTAGCTTGCTTCCGGAGAGTAAATTAATTTATTGTCCTCCACGTGGTCATACGCAGTTTGTACTACTTTTTTACTATACATTTATATTTATATTCAACTAAAGTGTAAGAATATATATCAGATTGAAAATCAGGGAAACATGAATGAATGAATTAGCATCTAAAACCAAAATAAAAGAATTGCTGGAAAAATTAGCAAAAGATGTCCATTTATTAATATTAAAAACTGTACAGACACTCATCGAATCAGAAAATACAAATGTGAAGTGCGGTGCCAAACAAGCTAAGTGATACTTTAAAATCACACCGTTAATTATATTGAGCCCATAGTTACTGTTTACTTACAGTGGTACCTGAGTTGTTAACTAAAACATCACTTCAGTATTCACAAAAGGGTAGGAGAAAATAAAGTAAGTATATTTTCTGCTGAATTGGTGCAATAATTATTATGTTTTTCGAGTGTATAAGTACTCTTGTTTTTTAAGGTGTAAAATGACAATTTTCTTAAGTATATCATTATAACTTTACAATGAACTTCTAAGTACTGTTTTTGCATCATGAGGTGATGCGGAATGACTGGCTTAATCGGCAGCCGCAAAAGGAGCAAAAATCCTTACGGCAATGAAACAAACATCCCATGATAGATTGTTCCTTTTCTTTGCTGTAAGAAACTGTGTACCATATCTACCAAATAATATTTTCAACTTAAATAAATTTTTTATGTCAACAATTCGATGAATAATAATCCACGTAAATATTTCGTGTATTTTTTTCACAAAAAAAACAACCCTAAAGGAAACTACGCTCTCTCGCTAAGTTATTTTTAAGACCAAAAGCTAACTTCCTAAACAAATATTGAAAATGCGCTAACAGTGTAGCTTTTTCATGGTATTTCTCACAAAAAATTACATTTCACGTTTAACATTTTGTAACAACGTAATAAAAAATTATTAAATCTGATTTTCGCGGAAGGCATCTAAGGCTTCTAGGTCATGTTCATGAGAAATATTTTTAAATCAATATTTACATGTCTAAAGGGCAGTGAAGGTAATTGAAGCGCAGGAATTCACTTCGTCACTTCGACACTTCCACCGTTGGGTTCTAGAAGTAAATTGTAAAAGCCACTTCGAAAAACCCCGTATCAGCGACAACCTCGGTTAACCAACTAGTGGCACGAAACGGCGTTGAAAAACGGTGGTGTACATGAACCTTAAGAAAGAAACTGGAAGGAGGTTGGTTCCAATAAAAGTCTGAATTAAGAAGCATCGTCAAATGAGCGCTTAACTCCCCGCTATTTAAGATCTGTCCCCATTATTCACTTTCGCATTATTGTGAACCGATCACATCAAGTATCTGTAATAAGGACAATTAATAAATAAATAACAACTTACGACATTGATTATAAAATGGACGTAAACAGAAGAATGGTATGTTACTCTTAAATGCATTTTTTTAAATTGTGGTTTTAGGGTTCCTCAATGTCTAGGTCATTAGAGCCCTTCCAGGTGGGGAAAATGCATAGGCAAGAGTTGACGTGACTCTTCCCCGTGTGTGGGACTTAACACCTCGACGATACTCACTAAAAAGTCTCCAGAATTCACAAAATATCTAAACACAAAAATGATATAAAAAAACTGACAACAGACCTAATGAATTATAGTAAAAAATAAATAAATTATAAAACAATTTTCCAAACGAAGGAAAAGGAAGAATGAAGGGAAAGAAGAGGAGGAAAAGGAAAGAAGAATGCAAATTTTAACTCCCGAGAACTTGTGGAATTGATTTATGAAATTCAATAATTAACAAGATCCATTTCATTTCCGAGAATTGACGGTAAATCTGCAGCCAGACCAATTTCTCAGTATTCTGTTTTTTTCTGCAATTAGTCGGTGACGCAGAGTAAAAGAAGAACTCCACTCACATACGGGTTGATCACTACATTGCAAAAGATACCGATGAGTGAGAGGACAATGTCCTCGCACCTGGCTAACCTACAAGAACTGCGTTATGTCTTAACAGAGGACTTGACAAGTCGGAGCTTATTCCCTTCAACAGCCAACCATTCATCGTTCCATTCTCTCGTATCCTTGTCTTTGTTGAATGTAAGATGTCTTCTTTTTGAATCGTGGAGAAATCTACGATTCTTGGGACATGCAGCCTTCGCGGAAAGGTCTGCTTCCTCATTTCCTCTGATTCCTACGTGTCCGGAAATCCAGCAAACTGAGTGTTCTTTCCGTCACTTTGGAGAGAGACAAGGACATCCTGGATGTTATGGATCAGCTTATTCCCTGGATACATAGCCTGGATTGCTTGAAGGACACTGAGAGATCAGAGCAAATCAAGAAATATTATCCGCGGCAGCACTTTGTTGATAGTAGTGCTCTGAATACGGGGTTGAACTCAGCAGTGCAAACGCTGCGCAACAGGTCTTACGGGGGTACACCAATACTTTCATCGACCCGTTAGTAAACACACGAATATAGAACCGATGTTTGCCTAGGTTTCGGTGAAAAAATACCCTCTACATTTCAGCTGGAGTGTTCTCCTTGTCGTATTCCAGATGATTGAAAGTAATCTTCGGCTCATGCAAAGCCCATGGAGGAATCTTATTGAAACCTTGAATTAAGAGATTGCTGTGTGAATATTCAAGGTCCCCAGAATTTCTTTGGAGCAATATTCAAATGGTTTGGTTACTCTCAGCCTGTTGTGGTAGAAACGGATAAAAGAGGAAGAAGGATGAAAGACGCCGTTGTATTACAGATTGTCGGGAAAAGTGCGCAATCGGTTAAGTGTCGAAACATGAGTAGTAGTCGCCGTTCGCCACACACTGCATCGGAATGGGACTAATATTCTAAGTTCCCGTAACTAGTCTGATTCCAAAACGTACACTATCCATTTTTTTTAAATAACTTACACTCTTGCATTGGCGGAATGACATGCGTCGTTCCAGCAGGGGACATGAGGCCGTCGTGGAAACATGGATATTTTGGGAATGGATTCCTCAGCGACGTGATGAATAACCTGGGTCAGATGCTTAACCCTTTTATGGATACTTCCCGTTTCTCTTAAAACAGTTAGAGGAACGGGATAGTATCCATTAGCCTTTATGAGAATCCACTTCTGGGGCTTGCAATCGGGAACTGTCGGATGGACTTGGAAGGACAACCAGATAGGGTGATGGTCGCTACCATACATATCAGCAACTTCAGGAGAACAAACTGACAGACCTATATCAGTCGATGATTCCCTAGCAAATGCAAAGCGTGTCATCTCTTCAGTTTTTAGTACATATAAATCTTAACGCTTGAAGAGAAAGTTCAGCATTTGCCGTCTTGGGCAATCGCTCATAGAACCCCACAGCAAACTAAGGGTGTTCAAATCTCCAAAGAGGAGGAAAGGTCGAAGTAGATGGTGAATTAAATCCCTTAGGGCAGCCTCCGTGAAGCCTCGAGTCGTAGATTGAACACACAATTATAATTGAAATACGGTGTATTTTTTTATGGCCTGGAAAGAGAGGACAGTGATTCTGACAAATACAATCATTTCCCCTCACTCGTTCTCCGGTAATGTCATCATGTATGAAAATGTTGTATCTCCGAAGAGAGAGATTATCTGAAAGAAGGTGCATCTCCTACAGGGAAATAATGACGCGCCAAGAGCTGTAGCCTTTCATGTTGCATTCTATATCCATTAAGGTTCCACTGAAGTATGGAAACCATTACAATTTTGTTCATCCCGAATCGGACTCTTCAGCTTGCACTGTCGCGTCATCGCCTGACGATACACTCTCCTATTCGGAAGAAGTTTTATCACTTTCTTTTTGCCCTTGCGCGCCCTGATGACAGATGCCTGTTATTTTTTTTTTAAATATTATGTATAGGGATTTATTCTTGCGACCATTTCCTCATTTTGCCTTGGAAGATTGCTAAACGTAGGTGTTTTTGCTCAGTGATGTGCTGGGAGGTGGATTCCTTTTTGAAGGCACACTGCTAGTTGCTGGAGGAGCTTTTGTTGGGAAAATCCTTTTCTTTTTTGCAAATGGCGCAAAGATCCGCGTCATTGGTGTTATACGCAAATGGAGTAAATGGTTCATAAAACGTGTCGGTGAAAAATTATGAAGTGTAAAGGTTATCTAAATTATGAAGTGTAAACACTCATCTAGTGAGACACCGTAATAATCATTGGTGGGTAGAATGATATCAATCTGAGAAGTCAGTATAACCCTAGTAAACATTCGCAGAAGTTGAAAAAGAACCCCCTATATACTAACAATATTTCTAGTATCATTCCACGTTACAACGCAACAACTAAACCACAAAACTAACTACGTCAACATTGATCTTAAATATCACCAGGCAGGCACAAATATCACATTGCTTGATCTTCAACCGCACCTTCCTGCCAAGAACTTCACCCTACCTGCATGGTTTACACGTAAGATCACTATTAAACAACGCTTCGATTCACTCTTTGCTAGATACTTCCTAACCTTATCTCCACTGGTCCCTTCACCCACACCAAAACCTCGAAACAACTCAATTGCTACATCATTTCCTTCTCCCTCCGACGCAATATCACCCATTCCTTTCTCATTATCACCACCTTCACCTGCCTTCATTTCTTCTCTCATCCCAGACACCTTACCTCTCTGACCCCTAAATTACATCTCTCCCCACACCCACGTCTCCTTCCATCCCCAAACATGATTATTACTTGCGTTTGAGAGTACGATGTGATGATCGAAGAAAAGAAACAATTTATAGGGCAAAGATCAGGATTGATCCAGGAAGAAATGTAATGCAAAATTCTGTTATTTATCACAATTTTTTTACCGCATTTAACTGTAACGATTTATTTTGGAAATAACAAATGGATAATAGAATATTTATGAAGAATAATTTTATAAGTATTATATATGTCACTATCCTTGAATTGAAAGGTTGGTCTATGTTTGTTTGAGAAGGGTTAGTTTATTGCCCCCCCCCCGTGGTTATATGCATTTTTACCTGCTTTTTGACAAAATATATAATAAAAAACATAAATAATTTATTATTTTCTATAAAGGTACGGTAAAAGAGATTATATTCTATTCACTTACAGTCCTATATAAGTTTCCTGACTATTTTGGAAAAATACCTACATTTTTGGCGTAGTTTTCTGTCGTACCCTACTCTACTTAGGTTGTGACACAGTGAAACTCGGAAAGAAAAACACACCATATATAACAATTGCCTTGAATGTACTGAATGAACACTGTCAAAATGTTTATGAAAACTCAAAAGAACTCAAAAAATATTTTGAGGATTTTTCGTATTTCCCGAACATTTAGAGGGGACTAAGTTAAAATTCGTAATTAGGGACCTCAAAACCATACAGGAAAAAATCACTATACAGGGGAAAAACATACAGGAAAAAAATCACTACTTCTCTAGGCGAGTCCTAAAGACCCAAGGAAAAAAAACTACTTCTCCAAAACTTTCCGGGTAGTCCATTTTTTACCACTGAATGTCTGGACTAAATGTAAAAGAAAGAAAAAGGAAAGTAGAATTGTTATCAACTTTCCCTGAAAATTGTTTTATTAGTTACCTAAGGTGATGGAGATATGCAAAAGCAATATGGACATTGCCTCTGTTTTATGAGCTCAAGATACACGATGGAAGTATTTCAGAAGATCCTATTGTTTCCTTTTTAGTATTTCCATCGGTAGAAATAGAAACAAATGACGATCATTTATTTGTAGGTGTTTTTAAACTATTTTTGGACTGATTCTAGATTTGGTTTCTTTTTTCTATCGTAACGAACATTCAAGGTTAGTGACAAACACTCAGAGTTGATAGCAATAGTGCTTTGATATCATATTTTTGTTGCCATCGCCAATTCACTTGGAAATGAATTCATATAAATGTTCGAATGACTCAAATGTGGTTTGTTATATTTGTGATACCTGTGTTTCTTTGAATCAAAGGTAATAACTTACAATTTTGTAAAAAATGCATCTTACGCAAATTTTGACACAAGACAGAGATAAAAACAAAATATGGCACCGGACAATGTACTCCCGGTGTTGAGGATCAGAAACGAGTGAAACAATACGAAACCTTTTACAATTCTAATGAGGGAGCGTCAAAACCATGTACATTATTATTTCTGTATGATTAACGTTGAAGTCCATAACGCTAAAACTAAAAATTATATAGAATATAAAAAAATACTCTTGTTCAGCAGACGGCCGGATCTTCACAATGCTCTCTTACTATTTCCACCTTGCTATTCCAAGTACCCTTGAAGATGTTTCTGATGTTTTTGGGAACAGTTCAGAAAATGAAACTGACGATGATGAATACAACCCGGAAGAAGATTCAGCATCTAAACAGTTCAGTCAAATAGAACTCAATGATTTAATTCGCGATTTGATTCTGAGAAAGATTCTTTTGAATTTACTAGGATCGGGATGTAAGCACAAAATATTCTACTTGCCTATGTCTCAGAAAAGATGCTGCTGAATTGGCAAGTTCAAGATAAAAGCATAAAATATTCTACTAGATGATGCATTGTTCTCTTGGTTCAGAAAAAGTGAAAAAGCTGTCTTAAAATTCTTCAAAGAAGGGGGTTCGATGATATTCTGCTGTAATGTTGATAAATTACTTTTTACAAGTCAGTCATAATGCAAGTCAATGGAGGCTGTTTATAGATTAACTGAAGGGTGTACTTTTGCACAACGGCAATCGTTTTGGCACAATTCCTTTTCCTCATTCCATACATTTCAAGGAGTCTTATTAAATTCGTAGTCATGTTTTAAAACATCAACGAAAAGATTCCTGCAATTACAACAACAATACATCATCATTATCATAAAAATCCATTATTCCAACAAAGCATCGGTTATCCATCAGCACGACATCATCTATCACTCGTCAAAAATCGCAGCTCGCTCCACTTCTTTCTACAGTCACAAGGATTTGCGGCAAGTAGTTTGAGACCCCCTCTTCCTGGAACCTAGTGGATTCCATTGACTTTTAAACCGCCGATGGGCACCCCTAATGTTACTCTTCGCTCCCTGTCTAAATTAGAATTCATAACTAAATTTATCATCATGCCAGGAAACACATCTGGAAGGCGTTCCACGATCCCTTGCCTTACATTTTCAATAAATATTCACCCTCTCTCCCGCAAAGTTGTGTCGTCTGCTCACTGTCGGTCCCTTTCGACATTCTCAAACTCCCTATCCCCAGTTTCTACACACAAGTTCTCTACATTCCTTCTTCAACCTCGCCTTCTTAACTCTTTTCACTCCCAAATCTGTATTACTCTCCTTCGCTTACTTTCAACCCCTGTCACCTTTATAACCTAATAAACAGGGCCTAAGTCGACGGTTTTCGGCGGACATGGCACTCGTTTCAGTTTTAAGTGGTATTGACATCAAATGAGTCGTGAATATATTTCCTCCGGATGTCCATATTAATGTTGTTCTGGTTCGTCTCTCTCCAATCCTCTCACATGCGATAATTTTCGGTCACCAGACTATCCAGATGTTTCTAAGGCAGCGATTGACAATGCCTTACAGTTGATTTCAAATTTCTGCGCCACCCATCCAGGTTTCGAGGACACACAGAAGCACTTTTACACAATCTTCTCTTTCTTCTGTGGATGTGTGTTGACCGCCTGATCTTATTCATTCTACTATGTACACCTCTTGATTTTTTTATTCTGGACACAATGTCTTTTTAGTGCCTCCATCCTCTGCAACAACACTTTTCAGGAACGTGATTTTCGTATCTTGTTTCATGTGTCCACGTTCAAGCTTTAGAGGTCTCGTTACAGTATAATTAATGTTTACCTTTTTTGTTTTCTTGGAGTTTATTTTTATTGCAGAATGTTTCGCCGTTTTAGCTAAATCAGTTAATTTATTTAGCATATCACCGTACTTGTGTGCCAATAAACACATATCCTCATCATAGTCCACATCTTCCACAACTCTTGTGAGTTTCGTCTCCACTTACATTCAGAGCAGAACTTGAGTATATCTATAGAGCTAGGAGGATGGGAGGGATCCTAGAAGTCCACCTGATTTTGTTTTAAATGGACAACTATCCCTTATGCACCACCCAACATTTCATATTCTCATAACCAGCCTTTAAGAGGTTGGTAAACTTCAAAGACACACATCGCATTTGCATCTCTATATCCTGTCTGTCTGAATTAATCCAAGGACTCCTGAAAATCAATTAACATGAGGTAAAGTATTTGAAAGTCAGATACAATGTTTGAAGTTCAATGATTATTCGTAAGGTATTGATTTGATCTATAAATAAACAGTTACGCTGAAACCATGCCGCCCCCTTGCAATTAAAAAGTTCTGCAATGCGCGGTAACAGGAGTGTTATACCCCTTCAAATGCTGCTGTTTTAAATGTCTCTATTTGTTATTGAACTATAGTTCTATCTATCCAGTACTCGGGAAATATTCCTTGTTCCAAATATCCAAAAAGAATGGATATGGCATCTCCGCTGCATCTGGAGGAGCAGCCATCAATATTTTCATATGTATGCCATCTGTATTGCTTTGCTGTATTGTATAGCTGTATCGGCTTTGCCACTATTCATTGATCGTATAGTTAAAATAATTTCTCTTTTTGGAGGAGATTTAATACAAATTTGTAACCCCGCGATCATAACATCCACATTTAAAAAAGCTGTTTCGATTGAATTGTTATTTAGTATTTCTTTAAAAACTTCTGCTCATCTTCCCAACTGCTCAAAGATATCGGTATCCTTTCCAATCTTGTTTTCAATGTGAACACCTGTGCATGTAATACCATTGAATATTTTACTGATAATACACAATTCTCTAAAATTACCAGAGCGTGGTGCTGTTTGTGCTGCCTACCAAGGTGTCCATACTTTTGTTTTGCTTCCTGAGAGATTTCGTGACATCTGTCACAGGATTTGTATGCAGATGTTTCATCTGCGATTCATTCAAGTTCCGCTCCTGGCTCTTTCGTTTCTTTACTTTTCTCTTCTATTTTGACCCATATGTTATTACTCATCCACTCCGGCGTCATATTCCTTTCATTTCCTCACAATTGTTTTCATTTCTCCATTAAAAAGTTCCATATGCTTTCTATATTATGTTCCTAGATAGAAATTGTTTTAGATAGCCGACATTTTATTCCGTATCTATTGTTGTACGTCAGATCCTTCCTATTTTGAAAATTTATTTTTCCTTTGTTCTGTATTACATCTCTTAAAATCATGTGATCGAGTCCGTTATTTGCACTTGTCTTGTTTTGTACTCCAAGTAGGGATTTCTACCATTTCTGGTTTCTACATGTATGGTCGATTACCTCAATGATTCATTCTTTGCTTCTGAAGCCACTCATGTTTCTTGTGACATGCTTTATGTGGAAAGAAGGTACCTCCGAAGACTAGGTCATGATAACTGCAGAGCTAAACCAGCAAGTCTCCGTTTTCATCCTTTTAGGTAGACCATGTTTTCCCATTATACGTTCAACCTGTTTTGCAATTTCCTACTCGAGCGTTGAAATTCCATCATCACCTTTATGTCACTCCAGTTTTCTCCATACGTAATAGAAACAGTCCTTCTCCGCTTCTTCAGTATCATTTGTGTTTGCATTTGTATTACCGATACTTTTCTATGTTTGACTTTCATTCTTGCTGTGATAATTCTTTGCTAGACACGATTCCAACTATGGAGAGTTTCTTTAAATACTTTATTAATAAGAATCCCTTCCATATTATTGTGTGAGTCTCATTTATTGGGCAATCCTGACCATAGAAATATATTTCCATTTCGATAAATAATTTGCTTTACTTCTTCCAGCCTCACTAATTCCCAGAAATTCCATCATTTACGTTTCATTTATCTTGTTAAGGTGGGTCAATACTCCTTTCCGGAAGATATAATGAAAATTGTATTGTCCAAATCTTGTCCTGTACGTAAGCATTTAGTCGAAATCAAGTAAGAAAATACAAAGAAAAACAACTTCAACAAAATGCCATGCTTCATTTGTTAATGCGGCAGCCAAACCAAAGACAGGTATTGGACGAAAGCGGACTGACCCAAAAGAGAAACTCCTCAACCCGATGTAAAGAATATGTGAATCATTATTTCAACCTGACAGGATATTAATACCTCCTCATATCAATCTTGCGTTAATGATAACTGACAAAGACACTCCCAAAAAAGAGTAATTGGTTCCGGTATTGGGCCACAAAGTTTCCGGGAATTAAGAAAGGAATCTTCATTCGACCAAGATACAAAACTTTATTGAAGGATAATGTTTAAAGGTATAATGATTTCAGTAGAAAAAAAAATCTTGAATTTCCTTTAAGGAAGTAGTGTACGAAGTTTTGGGCAAAAGAGATCTAACTACAACGCTAAAGTTAAGAAAGTGTTACAGAATTTTATTAAATTAGGCAGTTATTTCAGGTATCGGATGTAAAGCTTAATTTTCTAAATTCCCAAATCTAGATCAACTTCTCCAAAAATCTAGGAGAATTCAACGAAGAACAAGTTGACGTTTCCATCAAGACATAAATGACATGAAAAAAGGTAACATGATGACCGACTGTTGCTATTTTTTTTGTGGGGCTTTAAGGGCTCGTCAACAACAAGGTGATTAGAGCACATGCATAGAGAAGAGCCGTAGTGACACTTCCCCGTGTGTGGGACTCGCCGAATATTTCGACCATACCCACTAAAAACCCTTCTGAATTCAACAAATATCTAAATACAAAGATGAAAGAAAGAAAACAGTTGGCCAATTCATAATATCGTAAAAAAGAAAAAAATTCTAAAGATTATATTTTCTGATTAGAGAAACGAAGGATGAAAGGAAAGAAGACAGGAAAGAGGAAAAAGGAATACAAATTTTAAACCCTCCCGAGAACTTGTGAGAGGAGCCCCGATCCACTCATAAAATTCAATAGTTTATTAACATTAACCGTTTCATTTCCGAATTGTTGGTAAATCTGCAGCCAAACCAATTTCTCTCCGTATACTCGAGTATCTTCTGCAAACAGTTAGTAGGTTACGTACTGTCAGAGAACAGCTACACTCCTCACAAACGGGTTCATCATCAAGTAGTAAGACATACCGATGAGTGGGAGGACAATGTCCTATGCGCAGACGGGTCAGCAAGACCTCGTCGCGCCGGGCTGGCCTACAGGAACTGCTCCATGACTTAACAGAGGATTTGATAAGTCGTAACTTATTCCTTTCAACAGCTAACCACTCATTGTTCCATTCACTCAGAATCCTTATCTTGATGGAATTGAGGAGATCGTTTTGGAATCGTGGAGAAATCCACGCGATTCTTGAGGAATACCGTCTTTGCGGAAACGTCTGCTTTCTCATTTCCTCTGATACCCACGTGTCCGGGAATCCAGCAAAACATTATGTTCTTTCCATCATTTTGGGATGAGAAAAGCACATCCTAGATGCTCTGGATCAGCTTATCAGCTGGATACATATTCTGGATTGCTTGAAGGGCACTCAGCGAATGTGAACAAATCAGAAAATGTTATCCGCCGGAGCACAATGCTCTCAATATGGCGTAGCACTCAGCAGTGTAATCACTGCACAAGTCGCCTAGACGATAGCCACAGGTCTCGCGGGGGAAAACCACGGAGCAGCCGACACCATCAGCTTGCTTCGACCCGTCGGTAAACACAGGACTATGCACCCGGTGTACGTCGGGGATTAGGTAAAAGTATACCTTCGACATTGAAGCTGGAGTGTTCTTCTTGTTATGATGCAGAAGATCAAAAATAATCTTCGGCATGTGCAAAGCCCAATGATGAGTCTTACTGAAACCTTGGTTTAAGACATTAGGTGTGCGTAAATGCAAGGTCTCCTTAATTTGTTTACAGCTATATCCAAAGGGTTTGGTTGCTCTCAGCCTGTTGTTGTAGAAACGGATGGAAGAAGAGGAAGGATGAAAAATCGCGTTGTGCACCAGATTGTCGGGTAAAGTTAGCACGTGGCAAAAGTTTCGTACCATGAGGAGTTAACATGGGACTAGTGCGGTAGGCTTCCGAAACTAGTCGGATTCCTGCATGGTGGACACTATACAACTTCTATAAATAGCTTGCACGAGCAGAGCTATATACAACGCAGCCATAATCGAGCCGAGATCTTATGAATGCTCGATAAAATTGGTGCAAGAAGTAGCGATCAGCGCCCCATTCCCTGCTACTCAGGCACTTCCATAAATTAAGACTTTAATGTTCTTGCTCTTAGGTCTGTCAGATGTTTAATCCAATTCAGTCTCTGATCAAAGATTAGACCTAAGAATTTTACAAAAGCATAGAATTTTAGAGCGTTGTTCCCCAGGGCGAGGTGAGGATCTGCCAGAAGGCTTGGTCTCCTCCTGCAAAGAACACAGCGTGTTTTCTCAGCAAAGAAACGAAAACCTGTCGTTTTCGAACAGTGGTGTAATCTATTGACGAGTTAGATTTGTCGCTCCGCACCTGTGACACTCTGTGAAGAACAAAAGATAGCATAGTCATCGACAAAAAGAGAGTGTAAAACAGGATTCTTTACAGCAGACGTTATGCTGTTTATGGGCACTGCAAATAAAGTCACACTCAAGACCGAGCCCTGAGGAACACCGTTATCTTGAAGGAGATCCGAGGTGTCTCTTCCAATTCTATAGCAGAAGGAACGATGATCCAAAAATGACATGAGCATCAGAGAAAGACGTCTTCTAAATCCCCAGGCATAGAGTTGCAGAAAAATACCATGACACCAAGTAGTATCGTAAGCCTTCTCGATGTCAAAGAATATACCGATGACATTTTGTCTTCGGACAAAAGCATCTTGAATTGCTGTTTCCAGGAGAAGTAAGCTGGCCAGGGTGGAATGGAAATTCCTGAAACCACACTGAGATCGACTGAGCAAGTCATGCCGTTCAAGACACCAGACGAGACGACGGTTGATAATTCTCTCAGGAGTTTCACCAACGCAACCGGTCAAGGCAATCCTTCGATAACTACTGATGGTCGTTTTGTCCTTACCTGGTTTTAGTAAAGAGATAAGCGTTGCTTCTTTCCAGGAATTAGGGAATACAACCTCGGACCGTGAAAGATTAAAGATATTCAGGAGGTTTTCTTTCGACTCGAGACTGAGTTGTCTCAGCATTTCATAATGAAATGAATCAGAGCCAGGCGAGTGTCGTGGACTGTCGCTAGAGCAGACCCAAGTTCCCACATAGAGAAGAAAGAGTTGTAGGTTTCCCAGTTGGTGGAACGAAAGTCAAAAGATGGGCGGCTCTCTGCTATTTCCCTTTTACACGCGAAAACAAGGTCGCAGTTTGTTGTAGATGTTAGATCAGCAAAGAATTTAGCTACCACTGTTACCATTTCTCACATTGTTGGTGATAACCTGACCCCGATAATTGTGTCCAGATATTGGGACTCGCGAATACCTTCCAGATATCTTTCGGATTGATGCCCATATTTAAGTGGTCGAAGTTGTTCTCTTAATGGTGCTTAGAAACTCTTTCCAGGAAGTGGATCTGGATTCTTTGATAGTTCTACGCGCTTTTGCTCTAGCAATCCGATATGCGGCGAGGTTTTCCGGAGATGAAGTAGTCTTAAATCTCCGCAATGCTCTTCGCCACGCCGGAATGGCAGATCGACATGCGTCGTTCCACTAGGGGACATGAGGTCTTCGCGGAAACAAAGATGTTTTCGGAATGGATTCTTCAGCGGCGTTTTGAATCATCTGGGTCATATGGTCGACCCTCTCTTGGATACTTCCCGTTTCTCTGAAACTACCCAGAGCGCAGTACAGTGCCCAGTTAACCTTTCTGAGAATCCATTTCTAAGGCTTGCGTTAGTCGCACGTTCATGCAAGGACAACCAGATAGGACGATGGTCGCTACCATGAAGATCATCTTCTACCTTCCATTGGAAGATGTCAGCAACTTCAGGAGACAAATTGACAGGTCTATAGCAGTGTATGACCCCGTGGCAAACGCAAAGTCGGTCATCTCCCCGGTGTTCATTAGACATAAATCTTCACGCTCAAAGAGACAATTAAGCGGTCAACCCTGGGGCAATCGCTCGACGAACCCCACAGTACACTGTGGGTGTTGAAATCTCGGAGGAGGAGGAATGGTCGAGGGACCTGGTGAATTAAATCCCTGAGGGAAGTCTCCGAGAAATCTAGTGTCGGAGGAAGATAGATTGAACACACGGTCATGATAGGCACGCTCTGAAACGGTCATAGATGGTTCACTATGAATTTTGACTGCTATAGCCCGAATTTGAGTTTGTAGGAGAACAGGTGGGCAGAGGATTGTGTTTCTAACAAACACGGTAACTCTATCTCTTGATCGATGTCCCGTGGTGTCGTCATATCTGAAGCTGCTGTATCCTCGCAGAGCGGGAGAGTGCTCTGGTAAAAGGTGTCTCTCTTGCAGGCAAATACACATCGGATTACAACGCACTAACAGCTGTAACTCTTCACGTTGGTTTCTATAGCCATTAAGGTTCCACTGAAGTATAGAAGCCATTAATTTTTGGAACCTCCTGCGCCAGGTTCTTGAATGTGCAGTTCCGCATCACCGTCGGACAATGCACATTCTGACTCGGAATAAGGAAGTACAGAGACGTTCTTTTTACGTCTTTGGGACTTTTTGGATGTAGTTGTTTTTAAAAACTCTACCATGTTCAGGGGTTTATCCCTAGAACCCTGCTTTGTCTTCGTCTCTGTCTTCGTTGTTACCGTCGTAGATTTTATACTACTTGATGGTTTCTTTGTAGATGGACGCGGTGTTGCAGGAGTTTTAGGTTTAGAGGGAACGGCTGAAACATCCTTCTTTCCGCATTTGCACTGACATGTGCTCGACGTTGTCGTGGACACATCAGTGAAATCGGCTTGAACAGATACAGTTTTCATCAGATTTGGAGTCTTGGCTTTGGTGGAGTAACTGGTAGAAACTACAGGGTGTAAAGCCCTGTATTTCTTCCGCGCTTTACCGTACGAGATCTTCTCTGTAGTCTTGATCTTCTGCACTTCCTTTTCTTCGAGAAAAGTGACACAGTTTCTGCTCCATACCGAATGTCTGCCTGTGCGATTACTGCACTTTGCGTGCCCCGGGCATGATACGCCGGGTTCATGTGCCTCCTTTCCGCACTTTCCACAGGTATCACGTCCCTTACACACTTATAACAGCGCAGAGGATTTGGAATAAAGGGACGGACCGGCAGGTTCAGCCATCCAGCCTTCCGATCGTTTGGTAGCTTAGGACAGTCAAATGTCACGATGAAGGAACTGGTCTTCTGCGGAACACCATTTACCTTCTTCATGATTTGACTGACCTCAACTACGTGGTCAGTCTCCCATTCTACAACAAGTTCTTGTTTCCATATCCATTATGTCCCCGCAACTTACGACCTCCTTGCTGTGATTAAGCGCACCGTGGAGCTCGCACTTCACAGAGAACTCTCCCAACAAGGTACATTTTAATAGTGCCAACGCATGCTTGTTGGTGTTTGTTTCCAACAGCATTGACCCATTACGCAACCTTTTTATAAATTTCGGCGTTCCAACTAAACCCTGTAATCCTTTGTAAATATATCTTCTCAAGTGTCCCGTTAATACGCGTCATGACGACAAAAACACTCATGTGAAATGTTCTGTTTCTTATCCTTTTTTGCTGTGAACCCTCGGTCGCTTCGAAGACGTCTGGGTGGAGTACTTACCCTGCTGTACACCCACTCCGCAAGGCAGTGAGGAAGAGGAATCAGTCATTTTGGTCCCATGTGTACGGAGGAAATAAATGTCGGGTGACGTGGAGACACGTGTCACGCCACTAAGCATTGCTCAACTTAGGTGCGGCAGTTGCCCCAGAGGTTGTCCGCTAGCGAGTGTTTATCCTCAACACCCATTCACCTCATCGGCACGTAACACACCTTGAGGTTGAGGGTCTTTTTATAAAGGTTTAATCCTTTCTCGCGACCCGGCCAATGAAGGCAAGATCTCCGTCCTTTGAAACACGCAACTTTCCACCACCGCGCAAACGGTGGTCGCTGAAGCATGCCCAAAGCTTACGGTGTCCGAGGACTGGTGGCGCTGTACCAGTCCCAGCTCGGGGCCGTGGGTTCGCCAAACCCATACTCAGTCGAAACAGAACCCCCTGCGTGGGACTGCTGCTAAAGAGGACAATAGTGATGCGCGATAATTTTAAACCACCAGAAAGAAACTCTTCTTCATTCTTTCAGATTTTTTCAGAACATTGGGCATCGGCGAAGGACTTCCATCTCACTGTATTTTCCGCCAGCGGGATATGCTTCTATGTTCCAGCTTCCCGGATCTTTCTCTCCGCTGCCCTTCTGCAGGTTTCTCTTGGTCTACCTTGGCTACGGCTACATTGCGGGTTCCAGCAGAGTGCTTCTCTCTCAATTTGCGTTCCTAGGTTTTCGTAGGGTGACCGATTCAATACCATTTTCTGCGTTTGATTTGCGGATTATTTGAAATTTCGCTAACTTTTTCCCGTATATCTTTATTTGATATTACCAGCACCATCGGATATCAAAAACAGCGATTTGTGAAAACTTGCAGAAGCTGTTATCTGGTAAATGACCTTTCAAGTTTCTCCTCCATAGAGAAGTATCAACTTTACATTTGAGTTGTATATATCGAGCTTAGTTTGAAGAGAGATTTATACTCTTCCAGATTTTCCTCAGTTCTATAAAACTTTTTTTATTGGGGCTTTACGCCTCGCCGACATCGAGGTCATTAAAGCCCTTTGTATAAAACTGACATTTGTCTTTGAAAATCTCTGCTTTACGTCTTCTTCCATACTACCGTTTTGTGTCGCCACACTTCCCAAATATGTAAACTCTTGGACTTCACTTTTTTGTCGCTGTATTTCAAAATCTCCTTGTATTGTTATATTCAATCTCAGATATTTAGCTTTTTTTGGAATTGATGGACAGACCAGATTTTCCCGCTTCTTTGCATAGGTCTTCAAGTTAATTTTTCATTTAGTAAACGTTTCTGACAGAAGACAGATGTCGTTCGCATCTGATCGAAATTCTGCCTATTCTCTTCGTATTTCTTTTCAAGACTTCCTTATCCTATTAAATAGAACTATTGACCATATTTTACTGGGGACTAATAATAGTGTGATTCCATGCTAATTGTTGCAGTTTGTTAGGTCTTCGTTTTGGGTAACGTTATCAAAAGTCCTTTCTTCCATTCATCTGGGGTCTTTTATCTTTCAAAATTCTTCCAAAAAATTGGGAAGTGTGGTTGTTCCTACGTCATTTAGGAGTACTTCTGCTGTAATAGTGTCAAAATCAGGGACCTTTCCCCATTTTCATGCCTTCAAGTCTTCTTTTATTTCTCTTTCTGTAGGAGCTGCTATATTCCCTTCATTTCGTTCTCTCGATTCCTCCACTTATCTTTCCTCCTCATCCTCCTCCTCGCATCTTCCGTCATGCTCAGTATTTGGTTCATCATTCTCGCTGTTAAAAACTTCGTTGAAGTATTCATGTCTTCTTTGCAATTTTTTAATTCTTCCTCATTGGTTAGAAGATTCCCGGGAGTGTTCTCATTTGCTTATTACGGGACGACTTCCTTGTAATTACATTAAGTTATTTTATATAATTTTATAGCAAGGTCCTCTGCTAGTTTTTCCAAAAAATATTATATAATGGTGATAAAAAAGTGGTACACTACTCTCGACTGTATGATTCTGCTAGTTCACGAAAAATGTCAAATGGTGTCATATTTTAGTCAGACGAAGACAAACTTTCTTCTCAATTGACGCTAACGGAGAGCTTCTCTCTCACCGTAAATTAAGTACTATAGGGACCAATTCAGCCTAGAAAGGGGATGAAAATGAACTTTTAAAATAGCTAAAATATTCAATTATTTTAATTTTTTCTTAATATATATAATTTAATCATTCTCGTATTTAGCTTACATAAGATGAAATACAAATTTACAAGCAGTTACCCGTACAACACATATTACCTTAGCCCGTGTAGTCGAATCTTTGGAGCAAAACAGTCATATTTTCAGATGTAGAAGAATTTTGAGCCCAATCACACTTAATTTCAATTGAAGTGCTAATTTCTATCTACAATTGTTTTTATATTTCATAGAATATTTTAACGGTGTACGATATCATTAAACCATTTGTAATCATATAAGAGAGTAAAAAATCACTAATAATATGGTACACTCAATTGAATTATTCCATGATAATTCTCAAGGAATAAAACCCTCCTCAAAAAACTTCAAACCTGGTAGATGGTTCTCACTAATTCGAAGACGAACCGAATAGATCGGGTGAACGGAACTATATACCGGTGAGTCAATAAAAACGCACAACTCAAGCATCTTTTAAACAAATAAAGATGTCGAAACCCTGATTTCACTAAGATAAGTTGTGACGTAGGGTTGACATACTCAAATAATTATAACTTAATAGCCTTTTTAACTGCAGAGACTACTGTATATTTTAAATGCAAATAACAAATATAAAAATATAATTTTTTTGAATTTGAACGAATAACAACAGATTAAGTTACCCAGTTGTAATGTAACATTTCCTAATGTACGGCTAAGAGAATGACTTCGCTTCACGTCTCACTATGGAGCGAAGTGCCAAAAATTTGTCCAAAAGACAAAAAAAATATTTTCAGTTTTGGATTTCTTATCGTTGGATTGGTTATAGGGATCCCTAAAGCATGTGCTTCCACTCTTATCTGAGTCTCATTGCACGTGTACGCTTCGACGGAAAGTCACCTTTGCACGCATTGTCGAAAACAAACCCGAATCTTTCAATAGCAGCAGATACGGTCGATTCTAATTGATTCCAAATGGATTCTACTTTTCACGATGAGTAGGAAACAAGAATATTTATTTAACAAATTTTCACCGAACAGTTGAAGTATAAAATAGTAACCATTCCATGACGTTGCATTGACTTCTTTCAGCGAAAAGTAAAGTTCCACGGTTCCATCGGCTAACCTATTGGAGATTGTATTTTCAATTTTTCAATTTTTCAATTCAATTCAATAGGGCATTTTATTTACAATACTTACATTTTAAATTACATGTACCGAGACTTTAGCCCCTTTCTCTTCTTAAGCCCTTTAATGCCGTGGGCTGTGTAACATGCACTGGTATTCACTCTCAATGAATTGTTCAGTTGCGTCTACATTTTTCATAGAAAGATTCATATTTTTATTTCCTGCTGCCGTAATATTAAATTTAGTTGTGCATGGTTAGAAAATTAATCATTATTATATTATAAACTTTTGGCGTACTGTAATAGTTTCTTAAATCTGAAATAGGTGAAACTGAGCAATTCATTGAGCACCGTTGGGAACCACGAAAAAACAACGGTCAGGACACAAAGACTGTACATGGAAAAGATATTTACAAGAGACAATATTTATAAAAGACATTTACAAAAGTATTTACATAAGACAAGAGTCTATAAGAATTATTACAAAATTAGTATTTACAAATAGTGTCTATAAGAAAAAGTATTTACAAAATAGTCTTTCTTCGCCCGTATTTAAAGGTTGTATTTAAATGAGTCAGTTATCAAATGAAATAAATTTCAGTTGCGGAGAGATGCAGTCCCACGATTCTTTTTATTTATTTTTCGAAAGCAACTACGAAAAAGTGTGTTTCGCCATGCAATCAATGCTTGTAAAATGGGGGAAGTGGCCTCAAAATTGTCTCCGATTGGTTGGGTGGTGCTAAATTCGAGTCCGCATTCCAGCCAACGATTATGAAGACCATTGGTGTCCAATACCTCCCCATCACTCGCACTGCTCTTCCTTCTTTCTCTGATATAGTTGAATTACACTCAGAGAAGAAGTATGGTGAGATGAGCTAGACGTGTTTAGTAATCGATTATTTCACTCTCATGACTATTCGTTTAGTAACATTTGCCAAACTTTCTTTTGTGGGGATGGGGGTTCGAGAGCACTACTAATGGAAATGGTAATAATATTTACCACATTGTTTCATGGCTTACGCTTAACTTAACCTGAAGTTATAAGTCGCGTTATATTTTTCTGTTGCTACGTTAATGTTTGTTACAATTCTTTTCACTCAAGCTTTATTTTCAAGATATGTTAAAATTTTGAAGTTAACCAAAGAATTTGAATAGTAATTATAGGCTGTGTTACAATGTGATGATCGGACATCTTGATAGATGTGCTCAACGGTTCATACTTGTTGACATGTTCTCAAATTTGACTAACAAAGCAAAGGAGACCTGATTGTACTAGAGATCAATCTGATACATTAGAATAAACAAAAGAACCGGTTTTATTTTATTATCTACTTAAATTTAGTTATTCGTCATTATTTTAGCTTCGTTACTATTATACAGTTTGGAAAGTCATTGTTGATAAACCTGAAATATTTTTAATAATATGTGATACGTAAAATTCCATCACTTCCATTGCTATATCTCCCATAAAGTATACTAATAAATGTTTTAAAAATACCAAATTTGAATTTACGTAAGGTAGAATCAAATGAGAAAAGACTGGACTGTCTGCAAATACTTCTTATCGACAAGTGTGGAGATACTCCACTTGTTACCGACAAGTTCTCTTACTGACAAGTTCGAGAAATCTTTGTGAAACGATTGTAACTAACTACTTGTAATTACAAGTATTGTTCGTAACAAGTTGTTACTTGTTACAACACTTGTACTTTTGTGAAACGGGCCCCAGATCTGGATGAAAGCTAAAAAAGCTTGGATTTTCTTCTCCACTGCTCGCAGTATAGCAGTACCACTGCATAGACAAATATTACTGAAAATAATTTAACGAATGTCGTTTTGCACATTAATATATGTGCAGTAATGATGTGGAAAAATGATCAATTATATTTATATATATTATATATGAGTGTGTGAGTGTGTGTGTGTTATGAAAATTGCATGTTGTGCATCAAATTATCTAAATGTCTCGCAAAGTAATGAACGTTATGGGATTATCGTTGCAGATCGCCGTTATGAAAGCAATATCTAGGTATAGCACATTTGGTGGGATGCGTATAAGTTAATGTTTATACATTTTCCCTGCCTGAAGTTGCGTAAAGAGGAAGTTATTGACTGCTATTCCTCGGTATCTTGCGATTAGACGTTCCGGTTAACAATTTGTAAAGTGATAAAAACGAAAATGATTGTTTACTTGTATTACAATATAGACGAAAAATATAGTTACTGATAATCATATTATTACACAACACTCAAAAAATTTCATTTTTCAAGAAAGGTTTCAAGTATATCCCAAGAACTGATCAAATTCTTGGCAACATAGATTTATGACATTCAAGAATTAATTGTAACAGCGATTGAGAAGTATCACATACTCGTGCGTCAGTACGACCTCCATTCGCATTGGAGTTAGTTATTCCTTCAAACCTATAAAAGTATGGCTTTGTTATTCATTGTGCTAGGAAAATAATACCACAATAAAAAAGAATTTATGTATTGTAACAACAAAAAAGAACTTTTTATTCGTTATCCATAGACGTTTGGTAAAAGAATCACTTTTTATTCATTCTACAAGGAAATTTTTTTTTATTCATTGTACGTCAAACAAGCGAATAAGATTTTGTTATTCGTTTCACGTAAAAAAAGTGAATAACATTTTATTCATTGTGCGACTATCAAGTGAATAATATTTTATTCGTTATCTACTTACGTCAAGTTAAAAGAATAACTTGATATTCGTCAATCAATGACAGTCGAATAAAACATTTTTGTTTCGTTATTTATTTACGTCATTAATCACGCCAACTTTTTATTCGTTAATCAATATTTGTCAAATAATTTAATATTTGTAAATATTTTTATTCGTCAATTTTACTTCGTAGAATAATGAATTATTTTAGTTTATGATTAACTCATTAATCTTGGTATGAATTATTCTGATTTTGAGCAACCCTCAAAGCAACAAACAAATTTCTTTGGTTTGAATAAAAATAGTTATAAAAATAAATTTGATTCATAAAATTATCTGCCCTTTAAGAGAAACTAAAAATAAAGTGATAGCATATGTTGATAAGGAACTTACGATTGGAAGTGAGTTAAAGCAGAGTGGGGTGTAACTATTTTTTTTAATAAGGTTGTTTATAAATTTGGAGGTGAGTCAGTGTCATGTGCTTTGGCGGGGGGGAGGGAGGTAGAAAACTCAGGCTATGGTGTGTGTGCATGTGTGTGTCTGAAACGAGTGAGTTACATGAGAAGACCATCCCATCATCACTGAATTTGTTTGGGCAGTTATGGTGTTTTCCTATTCCATCTCCTTTTGCAGCTGAATATCCTTACTTGAGAAGTTAACATTTTATTCATCCGGAAATGCTTAACCCATGGAATGAGACAAACATCGTTCTTCACACTTTGGTTTCGTTTCATTATCTTTCACGACGTATTCAAGAGTGACACATCTTCTAGAAAAAAAATTCACCGTTCATTCTTTTCCTGGACTTCAATTTTATTTCTTGAAAAAAGTATGTATTTGTAGTGTCGTGGATGCCCATGTCCCAAAAGGATGAAAATATTTCTTCAGTATCTTCTTTCGTCTTATTCCAACATCGTGGACACTTGAACTTGTCTCTCAAACCTTTTTCCTGTTTCACGACACCTGCTGATTTAAGGTATTCTAAGGGTAGTTTCGCACTAGGTGACCGGCCTCGAAGACACATCTCTAGGTCCTTTCACACTTGGAAACCGTTCTTCGCGACACGACGCTGATGGTGACACAGAAAAAAAGTAGAGTGTTGATAGGACCACCGGAATGAGTAAATTTACACATGTTCTCATTAACAAGGCTTGTGATAGCTTCGTGGAAACGCTTCAGTCAAGATAACTTAAAACAAGAGGAAATTATGATACCTAGTGGCGCCTAGTGTGAAGTGGGTCTAACCTCAAGATCTTGAGACTACGGTTTGTCTTTTCTAGCCCACTATCACTAAATCTGCTCCTCTTTCTCTTGCGATCACTCTTCGGAGAAAAGATCACTTCCACGAGAAATAATGCTTGTCAGTACCCCAAAATTATATGACATGATCGAAGTAGGCGAAATCACTGAGGAATGTGACATTAATTTGTTTTCCGATCGAAATATCGACGCCTGTTCACGGGGTAGCATTAGTGTGTTCTCACCCTAATAGGTGCCGTTAGCAGGATAACTAATATTTATCACTGAAGATAACAATTTTAACTACAAAATACGTGGGAAAACATAAATTTGCCAAAAAGGTAAATAAGGAAGTTGTGTACCGACCCTTTTATTTGTTGATAATATTTACTTCAAGCGTCGTTAAATTGAATTTTTTGTACAAGTCTTTTGTTCTCGAAGATTCCACAAGGCAAAAAAGTACCCATCAGAAACATACATTATCACTGCGCTTGTAGGAAAAGAACAGTACATATAAAAGAATACCAATTCGTAAATTATATTCTTCAAATTCATTCTAAAAGAAAAGTTTCATTCAGCAGTCCGTTAAAATTACGTAATACGTGTTATAGCCGCTCCAACCAGCCGCACGACAGTATATGAATTTTGATTCACACAAACTGTATCAAAATATATTTTCGGTTTATGAAGATTTTCCAATATTTTCCTCCAAATTTGTACATTATTTGCATGTAATGAGTAAAGTCATTCAAACTATTTAATGAATTCCAAAATTTGGAATTCCAATGTATTTTATTTTATTACTTATATTGACTTTCCATGTGTTCTAAGTCACAATTTCTTTCTTGTATAGGCCTTCGTACATTCTGTGACTTTTCAACCAACAAAAATTAGTACATAAATTTGTCGAAAAATAATCACTTTGCAATAAGTTACATTTTTCTTCTCTTATTCCTCACGATTCACACCGTAGGTGAGTCCCAAAAGTCATTATTCCCTAGTCCCAAGAATTATTTTTCTTACGATAAAATACTAAGTTATTCAAGAAAACATTCATCTTGAATACTTCATCTCATTAGTAAACATCGAGTACTTTGTAGTGAGCTTTTTAGTGTGCCCGGAACTGCTTAAAACTTGAAATGCAATTTTCTCTCCAAGACCTAGGAAACGATAAAAAAAAACGATTCAGGTAAATAATCTGGAGGAAAAAATACACTCAAATTATAGTATTTGCCAAATATAGAAAAACTGACACTCAGATTGTCAGTTTACCCTAATCTACTCTTTCCAATAATTCAGAGCTAAGCAGGTTACACTACTGTAACCGATCTCCTAGGACTTCAATTAACAAAAATCATATGCTCTTAGAATCATTAATATAAAAACTAGCCGTATTTGACGGCTCATTTTTCTCATAAATCATACCTGGCTAAAACAAAATTTGAGTTATCCTTCCATGACGTCCCGTCACTGAAAAAATATCACATATACTAATTATCATCAAAAAGCGGAAGTTCTCTCCCTTAAAAATAAATTTAAATTTTCTACTTTAATGAGCTGCCATCCCGGTATCCGAACGTTAAGGAGTGTGATTTAAATTTTATTTTATTCGTGTACCTTGAACGAGGAAAATGAGTCATGTTTTGTAAGATTAATGCTTAATTTTATGGTGACTATTTTAGTATAGTATTTTTAGTATCCTGGAGTATCGAATAGTTGAGAATTACTGTTGATGAATATGTTACCGCCAATATCCAGGTTAACTCCGTAGAATAGGAAAATATCGTCATGAGCAATTAAGGATAGGCCGACTAGTAGAGTGGCAGTTATTCAATTTTAAGCGAAGATAACAATAGTAGTGGTAATCCCAACCCAATCATCGAATTGAAGAAAACATGTATTGGTTTTTATAACTTCAAAGTATTAAAGTACGAAGGTAAACATATGCGCTACATTTCCTAAAATGATGTAACTTTTAAAAAAAACTAAAAATTCGAATCCGGAAGTAGGTTAATGGAAGGAGGTACGCACTATACTGTCGGCGTCTGCAGAGGACCGGGTACTGACCGGAGACGGGAGGCAGGCAGTAGGAGCGCTTGCGAGGCCCCGACTCGCCCGCGGCCGCGACGACGGGGGCGGCAGCGCACAGGGCGGCGATGCGTGGCTGCAGAACGAGCGGCGTGACGAGCGCGGGCGGCGGGGGCGGCGCGGCCGGCTGGGGCAGCGAGGGCGGCGGAGCGGACGGCTGAGGGAGTTGCTGGGCGGGGGCCGGGGGCGGCGCGGAAGGGGGCGGCGCGAGCACAGGGCCCCCCGTCACCCCCTTGCAGCGGCCCGCGGCCCCCGGCGTCTTCGACGCCTCCGCGGTCGCTGCCTCCACCTCCGCCGCCGCCGCGGCCGCCGCCGCCTCGGCCGCGTCTCCCGTCGGTCGCCGCTCCTCTGCAGCCAGGGCCTCCGCTGCGGCAAAGGCTTCAGTGAGGGACGGCTACGGGTGTCGGAGGGTCCACAAAGCATACCCTTTACTATGTACTCCCATGAGCATTCAATTAAGCAAAACAGGCACGAGGGTGAAAAAATTAACACGAAATTGCCTTAACCACTTTCAATCCGTAGCGACCAAATTCGAGCACTTCTTAAAAGTATTGAGAAAATATTTGACAGTGTCACAAAATAAGGTAAATTAAACATCTATGAGAAAATTTTACTGATTATGGTACGTGGGTTAATAATGAACGCAAATCATAACGTCAACTTTTAATTCTAACCTTTGTTACACTGACATAGAAATCTCTTAGATTACGGTGAACCTCACCGCCAGGTAACAGATTAATCATGTTACGTCGAATGACATGATTATTTCTATGTTTCTGGTTCACAAACATAGAAATCTCTTAGATTACGGTGAACCTCACCGTAATCATTCACCGTTTTCATTCGACGTAACATGATTAATCTGTTACCTGGCGGTGAGGTTCACCGTAATCTAAGAGATTTCTATGTTTGTGAACCAGAAATGGAAAATAATACCCAAATCAAGTACTTCCTAAGGGAGTCGCCTCAGATGAGGAATCTAGTCTCTACGAGACCACCTCAGAGGTCTTTGGGTTTCACAAGTTGAATGAGAATGGTAGACGGGCCCGAGAGGCGAACGGGATGGCGTAGTTGGTAAGCGCATGAGCGCGTAGAGCTCAAGGTCCCGGGTTCGAATCCCGGTCCCGTCTCCCATTTTCATTCGACGTAACATGATTAATTTGTTACACTGATCAAAGTTGTCATTTATCATGAATAGCGAAATGTATTATATTAGTCCAAACTCCCGTTGAAAAGTTTCAAATAATAATTTAAACATTCTCTACATAATGTCGATAATTTGGATATTCTTGCGGGAAAAACATTTGAATCAATTTACGCATAATTTAATAAAGAATTGTTTAGTCAGTTCCTGGAATGGGTCCACGTAAAAGACCCTTTCAAATGAGTCCACAAAAAATACCCTTTTACTACCTGAACGAAAGTTATCACAACTTCTCCACGTGTAGGGTACACGAAAGAAATATGTGCAATACATTCGTTGTTATCTACCAATTTTTTTTTTAATTTGGCAGCTCATTCACTATCTAATTAAATGCTCTACAATTCTAAAACTATTTCTTTGATTCTTTCAAAAGCTAAGGCAGGAAATATTTCGCTATGCATTTAGCATTTTTGACCAAAGTACAAATACAAAGTAAATTACAGTCCTCCACTCTTATTTAAGTATGAATTTTCCAATTTCACATTTTAAAAATTTTATGAAAAGTCAGAAAGTTTCATAATTATATCAACACGATTCTCAGAGTAATACTTGATATTAGTCACAAACACACAACGTGGTTATGTAGAATAGTCAGAAACCTGGCATAAGCCATAAAATAAAAGATGTATTCCCCTTAAATATGCAATAAAGCAATTAAAGTCATATACAACTTTCGTGATTTATTCGCTTTAAGATACGAATACCTCATTTTTCTCATATGTCAGTCAAATATGTTTTCAAAATGTAACAAAAATAGTTCAAAATCGACATTTGTCCCAAGTACAATACAATGTTCCCAATCTATTTTCTACTTTCGTCATTTCTTTGCTCTAGGATGGTGATATGATATTTTACTGGAGCCACTCACATCCTTGAAAAGTCTTCAAAAATGTCTCCCCATTACTCCCCTTCCGCTACGCCACTAACACAATGAAAAAGCGTGCTTGCACGACTGAAGGTATGGCTATGTAAAATTACAACGGTAATTTCGTATCGGTGTCTTCGGTGATACCAGGTACACAATTAATAAAAAAAACGATTGCCAGAGTGGAGGACAATCAATCAGCGATTACGATGAAACCCATTAAACGCATGCGTCTCAGGATAGCCATCAACAAAATTACCAATCCTGGATTTTGGAGCTAAAATTCTGATCATTCCTACTTGAGAATAATTTTTACCGTACATGGTAATGAAATAAGTTCGATAACTTTATAACATTACCTTTTTATTCATTTATTAATGTCGAATAACAAGCAAAGAGGTGCTGACAGAGAAACATTTATTGTTAAACAAAATTTAATTGTTTCTTCTATCTATGGGTAATAAAAGAAAAGAACCACAATTAAACACAAAATTATAGCACCCCTTGCACCACAGCAAAACACAAGACACTAGATATCGGTAAATAAACTGACCGCGAATTTTGAACGATTTAGACGTCTACCTTGCAATTATTTTCGAAAAAAGACAAGGAAGAAAGTCCAATCCGGTCTCGCGTCAAACTATAACAAATCCGGGGAACCCCCAACGGATTGCAACACCAAGCACATGTTTTTGTACCAGTCCAAGCACTCGAGTCCTCCTTCCACATCCGCCATATTTGCTAAATTATGCTCATCTTTTAAAACAGGCTGGGAGGCTTCCAGGCTAAGGTGTCTCAAACAAGGTTTGCAACGAAAGTGGCTGCTCGAAACGACAGAAAACGTTTTGGTTTGAGACATCCACGCATTTCCAAAGTGCCGGAATATAGTAACTTCTTCCGTTTATTTCTAAACTATGACTCATTTCTATGAATTTCTTAAATATCAACTTCACATTATTCCTTAAATGAGAAAAAATTTCTTACTTTTAAATCACTTTAACACTTGGAGAAACACAACAAACCTCTGGTATTAAAAAATGAAAGGAATTACACTTCTTGGTTTCTATTCATAAGTGTTTAAGTGAATGAATTTGTCCCAAACATTCAATTTTGAAGTTAAAATGTCAATTATGTAGCTATTGTAAAAAAACTTGAAAAAATAGGAGATTGTACAGAGGATCTCCAAAACGATTACTAGACTGAAAAACAAAATATTTCAATCCTCATTGGAACTTCTTTAAAAAATGTCTTTCAATTACTTTTTCAATTTATCTTTTGCTTTTTTTCTCTCAATAAATTACGAGTCAGAACAGAAATTAAAAACAAAAACAATCACAATTCCATATATGATTAAATAATGTTTATTTCTAAATACATTGAACTGTTTAAGAAAAAACTATTACTACACATAAAGATAATTCACGAGTGATCACAATAAAAATGATAATAGAAGGTAAACACTCGGTTACATTAAGAAATTCTTGAACATCTAACAAACCTACAAATCATGATATCACTTTCTCCAAATCATACATTGAGGTCACATACACCAAGGTCACAAAATGTTTCTTATAAGAACTCAGAGCAAGGGACTCAGAAGATTTTTTGACTGTTGGGTGAAATCTCTTCCCTATTTTATTTTTAACTGAAAATTGTCATAAACAATCACACATTAAATTAAGAACTTCTAAACAAGATATTTATCTATATGTATGGTGTGTTCAAATGATGAGAAGATTTTATATCGTTCACAGATATTGAACTTAATTAAAATATTTTACCAGATTTCTGCTTTACTTTACATCCATATTTTCAAAATTTACACATGTGTAAGTGGAAGTACACCCCTCTTGTGGGCAGATGCTAGCAGCTTTAGTACAAGTAACAAAAATAAAAGACATGAATGCCATGCAAGGTTTCTGTGTGTAAATCAGATATCAGATTAATAAATACACACATGAATTGAACATATATTTTATTAATTGGTAATATCTAAAAGAAAATAAAATTATGATAGGTAATATCACTACAACTCCAGCATTGTGTTAAATTACTGTTTGCAATCCATACTGGTTGAGCAATATCTGGTAAACTTCACAAGCTCTAGAATCTGATAGGTGTTACTTTCAGCATACTTTTTGTAGAAAAGAGATGATGTATCTACTCTAACGCTTTTAGGTCATGAATCTAGCCTGACTATGATCTAGAATAATTCTATTTCCCACAGATAGTTGTATCTTTTTTCCTTAGTGAAGCATGAAAATTTCTACATATGAAACAGAAAACAAAGTAATTTCAGTCAAACAAGTCAACCACTTCTAATAATTTTTCCCATTATGTCACATCACTTCTCATAATTTTGCAAACTATCTATCTTATCTTTGGCTTATATTTTTTTATTCCTTTAAATCTCTTCCTTTTCTTAATATCTTCAATTCCATGCCAACCAGTGTATGGTAAAATAACTGATTTCCAACAATTCAATTTATTTGAGTATATGTCATAAGTCAATTCAATTAATTTCAGTATATGTCATGAGTGCTTTCAATTTATTTGAATGTATGCATAGGTAGTTCACTAACTTTTTATTATTCTATGAAATATTGATTATATTTTCTTATATATTATGTTATTACAGTTATAAATGATGGAATATTTCATCACTCATAATATTTAATTGTAACTCCTGTATTTTACTTTCTACAAGTTTCATTTTATACATAATATTATATCATGTGTAAAAATTAGTAAATATAATGGGTGCATTCATCATTATCACTTTTTATCAGATTATTATACATACAAAACATTATTAATCATTGTTAAGTCCCTATCCTGCTTTTCCTTGAAAATTCAAATTGCCCCCACCCACTTCTACATAGTCACGTTTTCTTTTACATATTCACACATAAATAATTTTTTTCTGTAGGGTAGATCTAAGGTTCCCCACACATTATAGAGGACCCTTATCTTAAATTCACAATGACAGGGAACCTATAAACAATGATTTTTTTTTTTTTGTGGTCAGAGGCTAGGATGTTGAAGGAGGAGTAATATTTTAATTAAAATATAGATACTTCTCAAATATTAAAAATTGTTAAAGTTGAATAATGCTACAATATTATCAATTTGTTTATAAAATTTATTTTCTATAGGAAATGAAACTGAAACATATTTTCCATTTGATGATATCCCTAGGGTAATTTTTTGCTTATAATTTCACTGTGTTTTGTTAGAAAAAATTAAATTGTAATTATTTAAAGCATTGTATACTAAACCGACAGTAATTCTTATGTAAGTTTTACTATTTAAAAAAATAATGAATGGCCTATGCAATGTAGATCATTAATTTATCATATATTTCAAATATATTAACGGAAATGCAATTGAATTTAGTGAATCATTACAAATAAAAATCCCACTACAAATTTTTGTCACTGAAATAAGCACATTTTGTACATACTGCTGAAAGTAACCTTAAGTTGAAAATTTAATGAATTTTCTGTTGAATACTAAAATAGATAACTTTTTCATCATTACTCGTACTATTTAGTAAAGTATGTGGAGTGTGTGGCCAATGAATGATTACTATAATTCATTGTAATACTAACTTTAGTAAAGTAAGTGGAAAGTGTGGCTGACAAATTATTACCATCATTCATGTAACAAACTTACATTTATTCAAGTGATTAATGAGAATCTTTTATCCCTTAGTTTAGCTATCTTATATGTGACATTTGAGAAAGCCAAAGATCAATTCTTTGACCGGTATGTAAGGTTGTATAAAAATGTACAATATAAGAGCAAAGTGTCCAAAACTTGTTTTAATAAAAATGAATTACAAAAGAGAAAACAATTATGTTCTAAAAATATGTAGTATTTACTTTACAAGTCAAACACCATTTACATTTTATTTAAAAAAACAAACAAGTAAGCCCCCCCAAAAATTCTTCCATTGTATTAAAGTAGTGAACCAGATATTCAAGATTTTTACAAAAAAACTGTAGAACTACTCTTTATTTACTTGTGGTGCTTCCCCAAGTGTACTACTTCATATTGGACAACATCATAAGCTTTATTTCCGAAATCTCAAACTGTTGACTGGCCTTCTTCCAACCCATTTTCTTTTTCCAAACTACATCAATAGCTTTAGCAATTTTACACAGACTTCATTTTCTTTAACCAACTTTCCTCATTATCATCTTAGAATATGCAAGAGAATAAGGGTGAGTACACATACAGGCAGAGTTTAAACAGGAAAAAAGGGGTCCAGTTTGCGCAACCATACACTAAATTTGAAAACCTAATAAATTTTAAACCAAACATCTAAATAAAACAGTTTAGAGATAAACATTAACCTTAAACCTTACCATTAAAAAATATATACAAGTTGAAATGCTTATGTCAAAATCTCGGAGAAATAATGAAAAACAGAGCATAATGTAAAAACTATTTGCACAATCAAAACACATAATGGCAGCATTAAGTGAAGCAGGTGGCATGTGCTCTCCCCTATATAATAGTAGAAGTCTAGTCAATTTTTTTTATTTGATCCTGTTGAGGTTGAGGAGAATGAAGAGCTAGGACACTGGAAGGTCCATTATAAGAGAGGAATCAGCATTTGGGCTCTTTCCTCTACTATGATAGTAGACAAACATATCTTCAATAACATAGTTTTTAGTTCACCATGTGATTATCCGCAGTTTATAATGAATTACAATTATTACTTCTTTTACAATGAATTACAATTACTACTTTCACATACACAACCAGTGAGAAGGAATTTGGAGAGCTAGGCAATCCAAAAAGCTTACATAAGTAGTATAAAATATATGTTAAATGTATAAAAGATTGCTACTTTACCTTTAGATAACTAATTCATGAAGCAAAATAAATAATAGAATATATTTAAAATATTTTAACTAAACACATCTTGAAAATTAAATTTTTGATGAGAAGTTTAGGTTAATTTCTGGCTAGAATTTCTGGTACAATTCCCAATCTCATATCATATCTGAAATAACCTGTTTCTTCCAAAATTAATTCGCCTTCTTTATTTGATATCCAAATAGATTAAAATGATTCTAATTTTTTAAAAACATTCTTTACTCCATGAAATAAGAGAGAAATAACTTGCTTGGCAATCTGGTTGAGTCAATCTAGAAGAATAATGTGTATATAAACCAATAGGAAACTGGCTATTTAGAAAGAGCTGGACACTATCTTACTCCTTGATAGTCAACACATTTACATTTGAACTGAAGTAATAAGGATTGAAGAGACTCGAGTCCCCTAAATATAACCAAAAATGAGACAAAGCCCCTTAAATAATTTGCCCCCACAATATAAAAAGGGCATGTTGACATTTAAAAGAAAAGGAATTCAGGAAATGCTAAAAAAAAATTATTGCCTGCTATAATGAATCACTTCTTATTATCAGAGCAACCGCAAAACATTAAAAGTATAATGAAACTTCACACATACAGTTGCTACTGTAACTTTGATCACATCAGTTATGTGACTGAAAATATGTAAGTTTTGGAAGTATAACAATGAAAAATTTTAAGGGAAAAAGCTTAATCTTTATAGTTCAAACCTATGTATTTAAATATTAAAAAATATGATGAGTATATTTCAAATATATTTTCAAAAGAAAACCTCTTAACAACAATGGTTGTGTACATTAATTCTGTAGCCCCATCCTGGCCTGGGTTCTTCTCCAGTTTTCCTTCGGTAGAGGCAGATTTTTTATACGCCCCAGATTTTGTCTAGGGGCACATTTATTGAAACAAGAAATAGTGAATTTAATAATATTTCAATATTTATGATTTGTATAGACTATACTCAGAATAATCTATAATTTGATAATAATTCGTACATGTAAAATAATTTTTTTGTGTTAAATTACAAACGTGTTGACATTCTATAGAATTATAACTTGTAACTAACTTTTTATCTTATCTAGGAATTTTTGCTGAGATTTTTCAATCCTCCTCTGCCTTAGAGCCTTTGATCAGAATTGATGCGATTGTCCCTTGCTTGCTTCCGGAGAGTAAATTAGTTTATTGTCCTCCACATGGTCATATACAATTTGTACTCCTTTTTGACAATAAATTTACTTACTTACATACTAACAAGGACTTAGTAGGTTAAATGGGACTGCTCTAGTGCTTCCCATGAGAGGAGCTTTGCCACTCTCTTTTTAAAATCCATGCGATACTCATTTTCGGAAGAAAATCATGAAGTACTCTTGTAGCTGACTTTCAATACACTGGTGCCATTGGAGATGAATACAATAAAAATTAAAATCTTTGAAAGATAATGTTTTCAGGGTAGTGTAGTAACACATTTCATATTTAAAGTAGTTCCCATTCATCATTGGTGATTAAGTAATTTATTGACTTATTATTTGTATTTTGAAATATGCTTTGTCTAAAAAATTTTGATTTAATACAGAGATCTAGATTTGTAGTGGTGACAGTTTCATGTAATAATTTTTCATAAAGTAAAATAAAGCATAATTTATGAAAATATTAAGCATAATCAGCAAGTGAATAAACTATAAATGTGGTTGCCCTACTTACTATATATTTCGTTAACATATGTGAATAATGTTACCCCATAAATAGGAACTACTCAGTTATAACATTACTTGTAACTCTTTAATGTTGGTAAAAACATGTAAACAAGCTTTGATTTGCTTGTGTCATACTGATACAGAGTTTCAGTTGAATATACAATTGGCTATAGATGTTTTCAGACAACTGATGGTATGTTATTGATGTATCATTCTTCATTGATATACAATCTCTGTTTGTTTACATATTTACTTTTATTACCAAACATTCAACAACATTTATGATTTATAGATAGCAGTTCGATACATTAAAACTCTCTTAAAAATTTTCATTCATTAACTGTGTTTGTGAATTATTCTTAGAATAAGTTCAATTAATTCAATTAGTATAAATTTACACACAATCAAGGCATACAAAGCAATAATTTATGGTTTGTGAGGGTCTACAAGTAGATATCAGAAATTCACAAAATAAAACCAAGATCAACTCAGATACAACTTGATTAGCCCCCCAATAATTTTGATAAGATGGCACACATCTTACACAACTATCTAGAGCATTTATTCACAAGTAATGTAAAATGTATATAATGCAAGCTCAAATCAAAGAAATTCAAAAATATATTTGGATCTGTCAGATATCTTTAGAAATAAGAAAAACAGTCATCCCCCACTCAAATATACTTTTTCAAACATATTGTAAATTTGAGTATCCAAGTCATTGAATAAGAGCTCCTTAGGTTTATCATACCCTGCACTTTAAAGTATGCAGGTATGTATGTATAAATATATATAAACACTAACTTTGCCCATATTTTACTGAGCACTGCAATTTATTTAGGATGTATGCATATACCTGGACCAAATTTTTGTTTTTCTCTTTATAGTTCTCCATGAATCAAAGCTCAGAAACAAAAACTTTCTTGAAAATATTACGAGTAAAATGTATAAATAAAATATCTTCCACTATCCAAGTACATTACCAATTCTCTACAATATTATTTCCTTTTTCTTGTAACCTTAATAATACATTAATTTAAACATTCTCTAAACATTCCTTCTTAGCTGTAAAGAAATATCCCAACAGTTCTCTACTCATTTAATATCTACATATATAAAAGAAAAATGCCAATCCCTCACTCACTCACTCACTGACTAAACACGAAGAAAGCTCAGAAACTACAAAGCCTATAAACTTGAAAATTGGCAGATAGGTTCCTTTTAGGGGGGATATGGGGGTTTAAATATTTTATGTATATATCCCACTATAACTCCCGGAACCCAGAGTAATTTCAACCAAATTTGATACACAGATGACTGATTAAATGATAACAACCCTATGGGAGTAATACATTCCTTGCACCACTAGAGAGGTGGTGAGAAATGGGTAACATGTAAAAATAATGGGAAAGTCCGATATCAGATTTGAAACAATAGTTTTCGGTTGCATTGGGATGGATAAGGACGTCCCAGATGCTTTCTAAGTTAACAATCAGTACACACTGCAGATTATATACCCCTAGCATCCCTAGGGTAGGGATGGGAATGAAAAACAGGTAAACAGAATAAAAAACGACAGATATGGGTGTTGAATAAATTATTTTGGGATCACTGAAGTAAAGTGACACCCTCATTGCCACATAAGTACACAATCACGCCCCATAAGGAATAAACGTCCTTTGCATTGGGGGTGAGAAGGAGTAAAATGTAAAAATAATCGAAAGTGACCGATATCAGTGTTGAAATCGTAGTCCTCGGGGCTCCTGAAATTAGTAGTGACATTCTCGAAGATTCAAAGTTCACAATCAGCTCGTTTAAACTCCAGCACCCCTAGGCAAGGGGATGCCATGAAAAAAGAAATAGAACATGACATACCAGTGACGAGTATAATTTTCGGCGTCACTGAGTTGATAGGTTTTTTTATTGGTGCTTTACGGGTCGCCAATATCAAGGTCATTAAAACCCTCTGAGTTGATAGTGAAATCCCGATATCGTGTAAGTCTGAACTTAGCCCTCATGAAACAAACACCACTAGCACTCCTTGGGTAGGGGTAGAAATGGGTTTATGGATAAAAATAATTGAAAACTAATATTGAAATATTAAAAACAATAAAAATGCATCGGATACATAGTTTTAGGATTGACGAGATTTTTCAACAACCAATGCGATTATGTGCAAGATGATATCACATAGGAGCTCTGTATTATTTGAGCTGGGGGCAGAAAGAGCGAAACGAAAGACCAATGTTAAAGTCGAGTCCATGGTTATTGTGTAGCCAGGTGATTAATCGTATTTCCGATGGCATTATGTATCCTTCAGACCACATGAGGTGTATGACGTCCCTAGAGGTGGGGGTTGGAAAGAGCGTGACACAAAAAATATCAAAAATGTCCGCTACGAAATGATTTTACGAAAATCACTCCTAAGGGTGTGAAATGGGAAATTGCTATTTTCTAAAAACATTTTTCGAATTACATTAGTGAATATAAGGGATTGAGGGTTCACATCAACATTAATATAACCTTCAACATTAATGAATGACATTCTCAGTCAATACCAATGAGGATATGAGAAAAAAATAAAATTGGAGACATATTACAGAATTTTCGCTAACATAGCTGCGGCACTCAGCTAGTACTCATATAAATACACATTCTGTATAGATGGATAAGATAGTATCATTGCACAACAAATACAAATGAAAAATTATTGGATAAAATTATTATCTCCAGTAAATTACATTTCTCTATTCCAAATAATTTTGATAAAACAACGATCTAAAATAGAATTCCGTGGTTAAATTTCAAAAAAGGCAACTCACTAAATTTTTAAACTATTTTGTTATTTCTACCCACTATTTCAGACAAAAATTTAAAAAAGAATATCGTGAAAGGTAATAGTACTGAAGAAACTTGCTACCGAAATTCCCATATGTCAATCATCACCTTACTCTACGATTTCGCAAGGATATAGTACGCCTTGATATTTTACACCTATGTGTCAGAAACAGGAACTAAGAAGCAGTGGCACCCGGGTTCGGGCGGAGGGCGCGTACCCCAGAACTCAACATGTAATCAAATGGGTTCAAGTCATATTATCGAAAACTGTCCCACAACAGGCTCCGTAGGTGCCCAAGGGGTACAGCTCCGCAATTACTAGGCCTCGGCATGAGAAGGAGAGAAGACCATTATCTCGCTCCTGCCGATTTGACCCCAGAATAGACCCAGTACTCATTTTACAGCAGGCTAAATAGGCCCGTGAGTCACTTGCTGGGTAGTGATGAAAAATCCCTTCACCAGGGATCGAACCCGAGCCATCCAGTCGGCAACTCAGCGTTCTACCCACTGTCATATAATGTTTTTAATTTAAATACATTCTAAACCTCTCTCATAACAGTTTGTCAAAGAAATAACGTGGCTAGTTATTCAATACAACCCAAATTTCAATTTTAATTTCAATTTTTAAAAATACTCTAGTGCGATGGATATGTAGTTGAAAGCAAGTAAATGCGATTGTGTGCGTATCCATTAAACCTTCCGTCCCCTTTTGCAGAAGGTGCGACATTGTTAAGAGAATTCTGATTCTAAAATTCTGAAAGCTTCTACAAAAAAAGAAAAGAAAAAGAATTCAAAAGGGTAAATAAATAAAGAGCAGGGGAAAATTAATTGGAAAGATAAACGTTGGAAGATGGCTACACTTGACTTTTCGAAAGTGAAGCAAATTGAGGTATGAAAGTAGCTGATGACTAAAAGTAATTGCGGGTGAAACTATAAACTGCTATGAGAGTGCGAAAATGCCATTTTTTCTTAAAAAGTGTAATATTTTTTTGTAAGTTCCGATTTTCATGGTTTGCATCATTTTTAATATACTATAATCTAATTTTTCGAGGTTTTATCATTTAATAGATCGTTTTCTTAAATGAAAATTCCACGAGGTGCGAAATTTCATTGTTTTTCACTTACAAGTATCAAGAGCTAGAATGCAAAACGCGTTATATCTGTTCAGGAGGAGAATAAACATTTCTAATTAACGCAAGAAAACGAAATTTGAAATATCTTTACGTATTTCATAAGCTAATTTAGTTCGCTTCTAGTATCATTTCCGTTCGTCTGAGAAAACATTATTTGGATACAACACGTTTTGCACCGAACTGAGAGCAAATATAACACGATATAACTTGTTTTGAAAAATTCAATAAATGAGATATTTTGCACCTTTATTTTTTGTAATTTTTCAACATTGGTCATGATAATGAATGGGATATTACATTGAACGCCTTTAATGTTTATTCAGTGTGCAAACATAAAGAGTATTGCTACTCAATTTTGTGAGTTACTTGTAATTAAGACACACACCATATTATGGTAAGAATACGAAATTTTGTACATATCAGTAGTTGAAGGAAAAATTGGAAGTGAAGTTATCTGTCAAAAAATTTAGTGTTCATCAATTCGTTAAGAATTACACCCACCAAAATATGTCAACGTTCAAACAGTTACAGCTCTCTCCCCGATTTGAGTTTGGATACAATTTGTTTTTAACAAAAGGAACATTTTAAAGACAAATTATTCCAGTTTGGTATTTTGAACCAAATACAACGTCCGCTCATATATTACCGAAAGAAGAAGTACGTATGAGTTTAGTTCAAAATTGTTTAAAATTGATATCACTGATTCTAACTCCATGTATATTTGCATTCTAACTCTATGTATATTTGTTAAGTTACATCTCCAGATGAGTGGAGGAAAAAGAAAGAAATGAAGAAAAAGAAAAGAAGTATTAAAAATTTTGAGGAACGCCAAGCGTCTTCAAAATATTGTATACAATATGTAGTTTAAGCGTTCAACGCCTACTAATGTAACATTTCCTTTCTTCAAAAATCTCGATGTATTGTGTCAAAAAAATATTCCACGAAAGAAAAACGGAATCTCAGATTTTTCGTCTGTTGGAATAACACGAGACATGCAGATGAACTGTTCAAAAATAAGTCTCCATCCAAAGTATACAAGCAATAGTATATTGTTTTATTTATATTTCTACGCAGTTTGAAAGTTATTCGCACCTACAACCCTGATAAAAAAGGAACCACCAGAGAACAAATTTGAATCAGGTCTGTGCAGACAATATTTGTTCACTATTGTATGTATTGCACCAGTTCTGAGCAGTTCTTTACTTTTCCTTCGGATTTAAAGCTACAAATTTGAGGATGAAGTGCGAGAAATTATTTCTTATGTTTAGTCAAACAAACTGTGCTCGGAAAGCACATTACATATATATTATTTTCTGTTTAACTCACAAGATTTATTTGCGCTAAATATTTGTGCTGTAACATAATATTGCCTCAATAAATCTAGAACAAAATAGATTCATGTTTTCCAGAGAAGTACTAACTTTTCTAAACATTCCCAAATACTCGAAATTCTGAATTAAGCTCAGAATCGAATCATTAAGTTTAACCACCAGTAAATATGCATCATCACGAAATCCATCACAGAAATTTTCAAAGAAATAAGGTGTAAATCAAAACTTCAATATAATAGTTTTCCTTAAAAAAAGAAGTAAAAAAATCCCGATAAATTGCACATAAAACACTTCCTGACTCGAATCAGTAGAAAAAATCGCTCACAATCATGCTCCTGTCCAATCCATACCCTACCGATTCTCTCAAGTGTAACAAGCAATACAATACCAGAAAACCTAGGCAGATAAATTGGGATTCTGTTGTTTCTTCGTTTAAGGAGCAAAAATTTGTGAAAAAGTTTAACATTGGATTGTGGTGTTGCTGAGTGCTTAAAGAAAAACAAAAACACATTCAGCATCACTTAGAATTATAAAAAGTGTTTTAATTCTGAAAAGAACCAAAATACGAATATACTTCAAGATGAATATGGATTCAAAAATTACCTAGTTCAAAGTTCAGGATATTGTGACGTTCCGCAGAGTAATCGGATCCTCACTCGTTCCTCGTTCATGTTACACGAATATCAGAAATAGAAATTAAACATCAAATCTGAACAAGCGTAATTTCAACAATGTGTTTCTTCCGTAAACACATACAAATATGCAATTTTGTTCACCTTCTAATAAAACTTAATGTAACACCGTCAATTAACAAAATGTAAAACTGAAAAATAATTCCTTTCTTCAATACATGCCATTACTTGTTCATCTAAAAAATGGCGACGAGGAAACTTCGTCAAGTATTAAGTTTCAAAAAATTAAATAAATACTTAATTTTAAACACATCAACTAACTTATGCCACCAGCACAGTTTTGAAGATTCGACAAAAGAGCATCTGTAAGAAAAAATAACACACGCAATAGCCATAAATGTATGTATGTGATCTTACACTCACTAACTGCCCTTCTCCGTCCCTTGTTCGCCTTTCCATGTCCTTTACGAAGTACTAATTTCGTTCTTCGTTTCCTTCCCCGACCTCCCTTTCGCCCGTTCGCCATTTAAATAAGAGTCACGAACGAACTAAGCAGTTAACGCACCAGCCTCAACGATCACTCGGTCTTCAACTAACCCGATCCATGGACCAGACAGCACATCCGGCCGAGATTAGCTCACAGCAGAATTATTCTTAAAAATTTAAATTATCAAATGATCCGAGAAACTGACGAAATTTCTCTCTATCAAGTTAATTCTTGTGAATAAAACGAAGTAAGAGATATTGAGAATTCAACTATAAACGAATACAAGTAAAAGTCGTAACAATTAATCACGAAATATTGAATTACCATTGATTTCTGTTCAGTTGGTAATACATCGAAATAAAAGGTACGAAAATATTTCGACCGATATATCGCTTAAGGAAAATCGAATTTACTAGTCACAATGTGTTATGTCATTGTGTTCATAACTCGTCAAATTTATAACGTCTACGCACCCTTTTTGAAGAGTATTATACAATATTCACTCAGTATTTTCATAGTGTATCATTTGCGAGTCTTATATATGTTGTCTATAGATATGCCTATGCAAATAAAATATTTGAAATTTTTATGAAACTGGGAACTTATTTTAAATAATATTAAAAATCAACTCTTTTTTTTCTATTTAACTTAAATACATCTTAAGCAGACTCATACATAGTAATATCTAACACAATAGAAAATGTTTACGACGAAAGGTATATTTTTAAAAGTACTGGATCGTTATATAACCAAAAGTTTAATTATAAATGTTGGCTTACCATTAGAATCCTCAGCATCGGTGACGAAAATGTCCATTCCAAGTGATGCACGAAGTTTTAGGTCGCCATTAATAACTTACAATCCATTGGCACTTGCTTTTAACAGTGCAGTAGTTGGAATCAGTCTTACAATGACCACCTTCCACAAAATCGTCACAATAATTAGTTATTTCGGAACAATCCTGCGTGACACTATTCAGTCTGCTCGTTTATCTTTCTTCAACTATTTTAACATGTATCCTGAGTGATGAAAACAAGGGAGTGCACATTATATATCAACATATCATTCGTAAACAGCAATATTAATCTTATTTCATGTAAATTTTGGTTATAATTTAGAAATAACCTTAGGACCCACTAATCTTAAAGAGCATAATTATTTATCTTTTATTAGGGAACTAAAATTATTAATAATTTGAAATTTCATAAATAAAATGGTTCGGAACCCTTTTTAAGCGTCAAAGTTTATACAACAAAATGTGAAAATGATTAAATAGTTTTTACTTCGATGTTAAAGGTTTACTTTCTCAGAAATATTATTCCATACAATTCTTTACATTGCATTCAACAGGATTTTTCAACGTTAAGAGGTTTGTGAATGCTCATAAATAAATGAAAATTTGTCATCATCTATATCCCTAAGGATAAGTAGGACCTATTGTTTCGGTTTTTGTTGACAGTTAAATAATGTTATATTAAACGGTACATATTTCGTTATTTTTCTTTAAAAGGGCTTATTTAATTATTACAGAAGCATAAGTTAGTTCTATATTTTAGAATTTAAATAGATAATATAATACATCCCAATTCCCCATGGTTTCTAATGACCTTGCTGTTGACGAGCCCTTAAAGCCACCTCCCCCCCCCCCGCCAACAAAAAAAAAATCAATTCCCCACAACCCAACATGTCAGTTACGAAATGTATAAAAACATATTTAACCATTATAAATGCTATCCGATGGATATTTATATTTTCTCCACTGACTATAAGTTCAAGCATTTAATGTTTGCACACAACCTAAAAGTAATTAACATAAATGTGTGGGTCAATGTAGATTTTTAATCAAATCCTGATTTGAAGTAGAAAATTTGAACCAAAAGCAATGGCTTTCAGAATTCTTTAAGTAATCAGCAATACTGGCAATGTAAATTTCAAGAATAAAAATACCTTATCTTTCTATGGTCTATGTATTACTCCCATATAGTAATGATATTTCCACACCCCAGTCGTTGCTTACTAAGTGATATCTCGTATCATACTAAGATTTTACTTTCGTTGAACTCAAAAGAAATCTCTTAGATTGCGGTGAACCTCACCGCCAGGTAACAGATTATTTATGTTATGTTGAATGAAAAAATGGGAGACGGGACCGAGATTCGATCTCGGGACCTTGAGCTTAGCGCGCTAAGCTCAAGGTCCCGAGTTCGAATCTCGGTCCCGACTCCCATTTTCATTCAACATAACATAATTAATTTCGTTGAATTGTTAGCGGCAGAAAAAAATCACCTCTTTCTTGTGTCACCTTTCTAGTAGCAAAAGTTGATAATTCTAATAAGTTTCCGTTGATAGTGGGTCCTCATTTAAATCGATTATTCGAACAGTAACTTACGTACACCTAATGAGACCCAAGGCGGTATTCATTTCGGAGCTCCTCCAAATTCAAATTCAAGAACGTTTTAGATCAAATAAAAATTTTTGAAATTGAAATTTTAGTTGTACATGTATTTAATAATAAGCTTTTCTATTATTTATTTTGTCGTTAAAAGTTCATAGTTTATTTAAATTCAAATTTACGAGCTTATATATCTCTGGATACCCATTTAGAGACTTTAGAGCTGAGGCCTGTGAGGGTCATACCCCACTCCCCCAATTACGATTGCTCCTGTTTCCGAATATTACTCACACAGTCCGCTGAAAAGTTTCTTTTATATATCTGGTACCAAACATCATGTGACAATGTGTCTTTGGATAGGGAAAGAAAATATTTTTTCTCTCCATACTGATAGTCACAATGTGTGGGAATTCAGGTCATTGAACTATTCTTTCAAAGAGTTTCATTAATTATTTCGTTTCCCAAGATGAAGCGCGATTTTTTGCGCAATATATGAGATAGAAAACAATAAAGATAAATCATAAATAAAATCATATTGATACCAAGGAAACCTATCAATATTTCGATATTTGACACGAAACGAAGATCAAATCTTATTAATAGAATATTCTTTTGAAATTCAGTTCAGCAACGTCAGATATCTCTATTAATAATCAATCAAGATATAATAAATTTATTTGATCTCAGAATAAGTTCTCGTACAAAGCTACAGTGAAAGCAAGTTCACACCAGCTTCATTGTTGTCGGCATGTGTTGTGAGTTTTTTTCGCGATACCCAATGATAAATCAGAAAGAAGGGGACCTCAGCACAATGAGTAGGATTATTTGTATCTTTTATCCATCGCCGTTTCATGACAGAAGTAGTAATGGAAGGAGGGTCCACGTATTACTTGTTTTCAGTGTTTTAAGCTAATACTTGTCTTTGCCCATTCCACTCCCACATTCCTTCCTATTTCTCTATAAAGGAATACTATGCCCGATTCACCCTTTATTGAATATTTATTGCTTATCATTCGAATCCAATTTATCATTAAAATTGTTTACTACAATCTAACAGATAAAATTGTGATAAGCAGCGCTCAGAACCATACGCACTAAAAATCGAAAAAAAAGCACTAAAAAGTTCAAACTATTCACTTACAATATCCGGTAAAAAGGTCCAAAATATGTAATTCAAAAAAAATGATATATCGACTTATACTAAGAAAGCACATGTGTATATTGGGTTAGCTGAATAATACCATTGACATCATTTATAAGTTATAAAGTCATATTTAAAAAATATACATGTACATTCTTATTTATTACAGTAATTTAACCAAAAACGTATAGTTCAAACATAAATCTTCAAAAATGTACAAACGAAAACCTTCAAAAACATGCATTTATATGCACTATTACATTACATTCAAATGGTCCCACGATGTTAAACATGCGTAGAAAGTCAGGAAAATATGCAAAATTCGAGCCCTGGTCACATTATATTATTACTTTTACGGATATTTTTATGATGTTTTACCATAAAAACGAAACATAAGTTTAACGTTGAGTCAGTCACCGTTCTCACGATACGGTGGATCCGTTGATTGGTATTTTCATGTTAACCCTCCCGAAATCATCGTTCGTGCCCAATAATATTTGTAAAAATCATTCTTCTTCTTCTATTTTTTACGCTTTTAAGTTGAAGAAACAGCTTCACTTCCCTACTTGCCCATACACTATCTTGATTAATGTGTTGATGTTAAAATATTTATAGCAATAATTAATTCATTTTAAAGAATTGGTTTCAACGCATGAAAAAAGCATTAGCCTTCAGCGAATTTTTGTTTTATTTTTTGGTTCTTCAGAAATATATAGCAACAAATATCTGGGTTCGTGACAAAAATCCAATAAATGTAAAAATAACCTCGATTGTGCAGTGGTATTGGTATTCTGATTTTATGATTCGACGTCATATTCCGTGAAAATTCGCCGCTTACTAATACATAAGATAATTCTTACGAAAATATGTAATATCGTCCCAGAGTCATGCTGACGCCTTTTAAGTAAAATTGATAAATACATCAACATCAACATACGAGTAACTGCTAGGTTAATATTGAATCTGTTATAATGTGATTGATTTCACCCATACGTTTCACTTTACTAGATCCAAACGCCCGTAGCGGCTAACAGTTGTTTTGGAGCTCTCCAACACCTCCACCCCTAATTAGTATTCCTTGAATCGCTCCAATATTTGCAGCGTTTAGTCACTACAATGGTAACGTTATTTTTATATTCTACGTTTTATTTTTACATTGGACTCACTTTACTCATTGTATTTCGTAGGTTGCGAAGAGGAAATAAGTAAACTAATAAAATTTAACACGCAAAAAGAAAATTTGTGAACAAATAACCCAAGTCAAATTAAAGAAATGACATGTGAAACGTCCAGTTAGTAATTTAGACTACAAATCTCGCAGCTGTCGATTTAGTGGTTAAGATACAAGTGGAATTCTGAGAAGCTTCTCGCCCCCACGTTAGTTTGCTTTTAGAATACTTAATCCTGGAGTCAAATAAAATGAAAAAAATACAGTAATAACTTGAAGTACTTTTTTCAATTGTTATGCGATCATTCATAGACGTATATTTTCAATTTCACACATTTTTACAAACTTTTCACGTTTCGACACTCGTGCCATCATCAGGTAGTTACAGTTTTTATTGACATAGTAATATTACCGTAAACCTATTTTTAAATTAAGGTCGTGTCTGCATGTATTTATAAAAAAATGTAACCACCTGTTAATGGCATGAATCAGTGTCGAAACGTTGTGAAAAAATTGTAAATACAAATGTAGTAAATTGGAAGTATACGACTGTGAATAGTCGAGAAATAATTGAAAATATTATTATACATAATAGGCGTAGTTGCTTGAAGTTTTTTGTAAACTTACTTCAATTATGTTTTCTCAAGGTTCCCTCGAATGAGATATTCCTTGTTTTTGAAGGGTAATTTTCTCTTTAACACCCCCATTCAGTTTAGAGTGATCTTTGTGAATAAGCTATGCAATTACTAAATTAAAGTTAAGACGGCAAAAAGAGCACCACGGAAAAATATTTTTTGAATGTGTTCCTGGCAGAGTGAAGAAGGAGCAGGAATATATGATTGAAGAAATGTGTAGGAAAGGGAACACAGAACAGAAAATAGAAGAAAACTATAGAATAATGACAATGAAATTAAGAAAAGTGTTAAATTAGTTCAAATTTATGCACCTTCCACAGACCTAGAACTGTTAAAAATATCATAAAATACTATATTGAATAGTTAGATATGATTTCACAATCGTTCATTAATGACTTTTTGTCTCAATAAATATTTCTCCCATTGATCTCTTTTTTTCTTAATGTTGGTATGTTGGAAGTGATGAAGAGTATTTGTAAAGTATCATTAATAGTATTTCAGAGGAGAAAGTGTTTGTTTTTCGCAAGCAGTAACTAATACACATGTAATTTATCATCGAGAGCTGTGATATTTATTTATCGTATTATAAGAAATATATTTACCCAAAGCAGTAAATAATGACTAAAAACATTAACTATTATGTTATTTTTAGCGCCAAAATGTAGTTATGACTAGTTTTAATTTCTTACTTCCTCTTACTCTTTAATTAAGGATATAGATTAGTGAAGAAACGCGGGAAATTTTAATCACGGGTGACTCAAATTATGGTGGGGACAGGGATCTTAGAAGAGTTTTTCTCAATATATGAGTCGCGACTCAATATTGTGGGATAATAGTAGTAGTATTTACGTCTAACATTATTATATATCTTTAACATCAATTCATAAACTTCACGACTTTTTAAAAGACAAATAACAATTTCGCTCACAACGTTTCTGCCAGGATTACGTAAATTGGGATAATTTGAGTGGGATGTGAAAACGTCAAGAAGAGTAACTGTCAGGAATGGAACACATGAATGTAATATTTACATCACCTTTTGTCGCCATTTACGGTAATACATCCGCGTTGATTGAATTCAAGATGCCAACTATTCACGAAACTTGGAAATACTCACCAAAGTCGATCTTATTAATTAATAATTCATTCTGTTGATTTTTACTATTGGATGAGAACAATTATCTTGTGATTTCAAAACTCGATAAAAAGTTAAGATTGTCTTTTGACTCTTTCTTTGACATTGTCTTCGCATTGTTTTCATTTACGTGAAGTGGTTGTCATTTCCGTTGGAACAGTATTTTCCACAGTTTTTGGTGAATTATTCTTGAAAATGCCCTTTAAGTTATGAAAATCTTAACTTCATTGCGTTCTTATTTCAATTTTCTATGTTTTAGTAAGTTTTTTCGCTATATTGAGCTGGTACTTTTGCCAAGGTATAAAAAAAACGCGAAAGTTTATCCGCCCATAGAAATTTAAAATGAAATAATTCAAAATTTTGCGCTGTGAGGATATGAAAAGTCATCTCCACTGGACAGGGAATGGATCAAATTTTCATTTGGAATTTTTGGGGGTACTTAAGGCTAGTCACACTGACGGATATAATACCCTAATGGAATTATACACCACCCAATACATGCTCAGAAAACATAATTAGGAGAACTCAATAATTTTAAACTTATGAAAGAGTACAGCCTGCTATGATTTTAAAACCAAGCTCAAATGTTCAATCAATCTACCTCCAAAAAACTTATTGCAACACTCTGAAGTCACAGCCCCGTAATCATGGGTGTCCAATACTCTTGCAATATGTTTACTACTCAGGCGGTCGCAGCACAAAAGCAGTAGCATTCATTAAAAAAATGCATCTTAAAAACAAAAGAAAATACGAATATTAAATGTGATAAAAGTGGATGAACTGCAGCACCTACAAGGGATTGGATATCAACACCCATCTCTATTGCTGGGAGCTAAAGAAAGTGTAAAATAGAAACATATCGAAGGTACAGATATTTCTTCCGTGTACGTTCAAGGGGAGGATATAAGTGATAACTTTCGGTCAGGTGAAAATGGTGACGTCACCTACTTTGATCGCAGGAGTGTTAACCACCACCAACCCATTCGCATTCCACAGCTGTACACTAATTCCACCCAGACCTCAGGTTATCATCTCAAAGGTTGTTTTTGGTCTTTAAGCTGTCTACGTGAACTTTTTTTACATATAAGTAGAATCAGAATTTGTAAATGTTACAAAAAACATAAATCACAGAATTAAAATGCTACTCGTAATAACGTATTCCCATTGTATGGGAGAATTGGTTTACAAGAACTTTTTACAGTTTGAGTTGTACATTCATAGATTCTTGTACGTCCAGTACGTGTAATGGAGAGTTCTTGTACGTGTAATGGAGAGTTAAGCAATCCAATATCTTTTTTTTTTAATTTGTCAAATTTGAAAATTTAGAAAAAAATACATACTCTACGTCTAAAAATAACTCACAAAATCAAAGGCTTCACCAAAATTATTTACATTTGACTACAGATTGGAAAGTGTATTAAATCATTTTCCCCTTAAACAAAATGATCAGGATTCCGGAATTTCCCATAACATCATAAACACATCAACACACACTCTGTAGTCGCAAGGACAACTCATTTAGATGCCAAATACGTTGCCAAAAATTCCAAATGTGTAGGAAATTATTATTTCGAAGAACAGATGATCAAAGTGATTGAAGGACAGCAAACATTCTGTTCGAACTCAAACAACACATAAATTAACAGGAACAACTCGAACATTCAGACACAATAATTATTTAAGACAAACCCAGAGAAGAAGAAGACTTCTTAAAATTGTGATTTTCGAGTGTCTTTTTTAAAAAAGGGAGTAAATAAAATATAAATAAGTGTTTATTGCAGCATGAATGCTATTTCGGAAGCGGCGAGAAGAAGACAAAAATTGGAAACAGAAATATAAAATTAAGAATCATTTTACAGAATAAACGTATTTGAAAATCTGTTCAGAAAATGAAAAAGTACATATTCAGTGTTTAAAAAACCTTGGTACGAATACCAGCGCTGCAGGATGTCTGAAGAGGGACGTGAGCGTACGTAACGTAGCGTGCTGCACACATGTTCAAATCTTCAAACAGGAAAATGTTCATGAAGACGATGGACAATGCCCAAATAAGTTGCAATAAAATTTTTAAAACACTATTTCGTGTTAACATCAACGGGAAACTCACACGAGCCACCTATTTTCAAGCTCCGTTTGTCCATGTAGTTGTAAACAAACAAAATAACCTTTCACATAATTCACACATATTTTTCACCAATGAAATTCATTTACATAAAAATTGCCCAGAGCTCATAGCTCACTTTAATTTCTTCATGCAGACTTACCGACTGATTGAAAAATATTAAAACTTACATAGGATACGTCAACTAATAAAGACGACAATTTTTTAAGAAAGTAGGGCGTTGTTTTATTACATAAAATACGAAAATACTTCGTCCTTTTAATGATAGAAGAGGTAATTAACTTTTTGCAATAGCATCAAATTGCGAAATTTGCGATTTTTCATATTTTTTAAATCTAGTTACTCGGATATTTTTCTTAGACAAAAATGATAAATTAGCAAGTAGTATATCTTAATAAAACATATAAAATGAGTCGACGTAGGTTGAAATCCGTTTATTAGTCATTGTAAAAAAACTCAGAAAACCACTTTTGTTTTTTTCCTGCAATAATTATTGCAAACATCAATTCGTTTTTATGGTTTTAAAATGTACTCTTTGCAATATTTTTATAGTTAAAACAACGATATAACAATGCGTGCTGTGCGTTGATTAGTTGCTGAGATACGTTTAATTATTTATCCCGACATTTTTTGTTAACAATTGTCACATTATACCGAAAATGGATGTAATGACTTAAACCAAGGTGGAAATTATTCGGAAGACCCTATAGTTCGACCCCTTTTAATTTGCAAAGGATCGATTAATTTGATAATAACATTCCCATATTTAATGTAAAAAAGTGCTATTTATTTGCTACAAAACAATTTAAGCTGGATCCTCCGCAATTTATTGTGCGAATTTCTAATTTTAACACCTTAAAGTCCCATTAATTCACACATGTATAGAAGAAACAAAAATTATCCTATAATCAATAGAAATCGAGTGAACTCCCTTTATTTTTTTAACCCACTGAGTCATTTGTTTATTACAAATATGAAATAAAGTGAACGGTATTCTATAGTTAATAAGTTGCATTATTTTTTACTGATAGTAATTTTGTGGTAAATCAGCACTTAATTGTTTATAAGAGCAATAAAGCACATGACAATATTACAATTTCACACGCTAAATATAAATTCTAGCGAAAAATGTGAAGAATATAAGATATTTCAAACAAACAACTTTTATTTAAAGAGTGTTTCGTTAAAAGCAATTTTATCAAAATGAACACAAATTGCAATAGAAGTTCATAACAAATTTTATAACTTTTTGACAAAACTGAAAATTTAATTATTCTTCTATGATTAATGTTTTAGATTTAAAAAATGGTTAAAACGTAAATAAATAACGTGATACGGCATTTTTTGAAGTAGATTGATTTTGAAGTTGGGCAACCATTCTTAAAGCAAGAGAAAACAAAAGGGAGTCAAGACGCGTTTTATCCACAACTTTTATAATTTTAAACACCGCTCACTTAATAACTTGTTCAGATAATTTCGCAGCAATTATTTACAAAATCATTGCCAAGAACAAAAAGCACAAGATTAGATAAAGCTAAAATTAAATATCGTGATATAAATTAGTGAGCAAATAATTGTTTCTTGGTTTGGCGGAAACATGTTTAGTTTTATTTCTAAAATCAGAAAAAAACTAACCTAGAAAAATTGTTTACAAGGAGCCTCAGAATGTTTTCCAACAAGATTATAACGATTTCCGAGTTAAATCGAGTCATATTATTTATTAAGAAAAAAAATTTGTCTGCATATGCTTTATAAAAACCTCCATATGTCACATAGGTATAATAAATATATTTTCCTTCATAACTTTGCTTAAGGATATTTCTATAACTTCCATATCTTACTTCACATTAGGATATTTGACATCCATTCATTTAAATGTAAATCTTATTGATGTTTTGATGCTCATAGAATGAAAGTAACTGTTTAAGTTAAAGCGGACACCAAATTTTACTTTTGAGATCTGAAAACAGTAATGTTTTACCTCAAAAACCATGAGTTTGATCTAAACCAAAATTTATTGGAGGAATCACTACAGTAGAACTCTCCCATGAACTACGTTGTCCCATGAACTAAGAATATTTACCATATTTTGGTATAATATCATTATAATATTATACACGACCTTTTAAGGGGACAGAGTTTTGTTTTCTGAGCACAAAGTTTTAATGCTCCGAGATGTCATGACCTGAGCTCATGTCATGACCTACAGATGAGCGCCCAGCGGATGCATCTTAGACAGAAGGGAAGAAACTGTTTCGTTCACAGACGAAAGCTGATTTTAACTTACAATTATGGCCCTATAATAAATTTGTAAAACGAATTTTCACAAGTTTGGCATTTATGTCATACGATTCTAGGTATTAAAAAAACCGACAAAATCCCACCATAAGTTTACGACATAACAGATGTAAACCTACAATTATTGCTCGTATAATAAAAGTAAAATTACAGGTAAATATTAATGTATAATTAACAAGTATTAGGGTGAAAAGATAAACCAATTCTGCATAAATAAATATTTATTTTAAGATTAAAAATAAAGTGCAATTAAACATTAAAATTACTTATCGAATTACCTTGATGTACTCTGGTGTAGATACAGGGTTACTGTTTGGAAGAGGGGAGAAGGTTACTGGAATAGGGAAAATAAAAGTATTCCTGTTTTTTGCAAATAAATAAAACTAATAATGTTTTCATTAACCAACTTTAACAGCAATAAAACGTTACAAACAAATAGTTAGCACAATATTATTAATATTTTAATAAATGAATTACATTGATATATTTTAGCGGTCAGAAATACATATACTTTAGGTTGAGAATGGAGCACGAATAATGTCGTGAATCTGGATCCGCCCTCGAGTGCGCACTGCAAACGGCCAATAGCAAAAGAGCACGAGAAATTATGAATATGAAAAACCTGATCTTGCTCACATTACGCGTTTCCTGTAGTCCCATCATACTAATATGTTATCTTACTTCCAGTCTATTCCTATCTTTCCCAAGAAGACACGGGATATCTTTCCTTATCACATCATAAGAAACGAATCGTCTTCTGAAAAATACCTACGCCGAAGGTAAAATCACGCATCTTCCGAGAATAAGAAACAATATTTGACGCACATACTGTATTAAAAGTGGGCGGTCTTTGCTCTCGTCCACCACCTCTGGAGATAGTGGATCAAATCCCGACTGATACAACTACAGCTATCGTAACGTGGGTTTGCGGCAGGATTCCCCTAGGTATTTCTGCTTTTTCTGCCTTTCTTCATCTCCCTTCACTCATTCGTACCCGTTTCGATACCTGGGAATACTCTGTATAAGGACAGTTGCACGGAGCTAATGAACGCCATTTTGAGACTCCGCACAGAAAAGGCAAAACATGATCAAAAGTATGAATTTGGTTGATTATGGTGAAAAATCATAAATGGTTATTTTTTATTTATTGAAGATTTATGATATCTTTCGGTCAAATACACACAGTATACTCTCCCCTTACCGGTCTATTTTAGTGGCCGGCGGAACCGGATAGCAAAAATGCCGCATAGGCCACAGGTCCATTCCCAGCTAGCCATTGTTGAACTGACTCCCAAAATTTAACACCCTAATACGTGCGTCAATTAAACTTAAGTTCACTTTTATCTTAGCTCAATTTAAACATACATAGGTATCGTGAATTGTAATGAACTGCCTCAAAGAAGTACTATCTTCCCGTGTTTCTCTCCTGTTTTTTTCTTCTGGTTGTGGCGGATTTTCCATGGACTGGAATGTCATTAATACTTTCGTTTTATTAATCTCGAATTTTTAATGCACATAATATCTACAATTCATTTTGGAGCTAAAGTGGAATTCATGTCATACAAAAGAACAAACCAAGAAGTGATCGGATCAATAAAGAGTTTATTAACCTTACCAGAGAAAAACAGTCGCTCTACCGAAAGTGGAAAAAGGATCCTACTAACATTTTATTGTAAAGCAACGATGTTCAATTCTGTAAGAAAATTAACAATAGGTTAAGACAAACAGAGAAACTTCGAAAAGAACGCAGTAAAAAATATGACAATAACAGCGAAAAATTATGGTATTTCATGAATGAGACATTAGGTAAGAAAAAGGATTATTGTAAAAAGATTGTTTCCCTTGTGTCAGATGTAAAGGAATATGATATATATTCGGTTTCAATTTAGCTTATAGATGACTCAATCGAACTCAGCACTTGGTACGCCATGTCCTCCGACTAACGTGCGGACTATGCTCCTATATAACAGATAAAATAGAAATTAATGAGAAATTTCATTGAAGAATAAAACATGTCTTGCTATTTTTAAAAACACTTCTATTTTTATTAATAAATCTCTAGCTCATATCTTTAATTTGTATAAGGTTAAGGGTGTATTTCCAAATATCTTTAAAAAGGCGATGGTAGTACCAATTTTAAAGCGGTTGAAGAGTCAAATGTCTCAAACTACAGACGAATTTCTCCGTTACCACTTTTATCAAAAATGTTTGAAAAAATATTATTTACAAGAATATCTAAGGGTTTGGAAGGCATAAATTATCTCCACAAAATGCAATTTAACTTTACAGAAGCTAAAGGAACCACTACAGTTGTAAAAACCTGTAAGCAGTTCGAAGTTTCGATGGGCGTATCACAGGGTTCAACTCTTGGCCTATTATTCTTAATTTGTATTACATTTTTGGCGTGGCTCCACAGAGTCATATTGTATCTTATGCGGTCGACACTATAATACCGGTTTCAGAGAAGAAATGGAATGACACTGTTGTTGTTACCAAAATTTATCTGGATATTGTTTATAAATAGCTTGTTGCAAACAAATCAACCCTAAATATTGATAAAAAGCTTATATGACATTTGGTAACTATTCTGATAGTATCCCAGATAACTTTGATATAATGTTAAATAATCGTAATCAGAGTGCCTTATTTCAAGTATCTGGGAGTTCTTATTGACTGACATATGATAATCTACGGCGGCCTCCGCTGATCTACCTGCTTCACTCATATAAATGTCCAAAAGATTTGAAGAACATAATTCAAGATTATTTCGTTAACAGACGGGTAATCCTTCCAGGGATTCATAATAATGAACATGTGCCTCAGAGAAGTTAGTGAAAAGAGTGACACAGTAAAAGCAGTTGCCGACGATTAGATGCCGACGACGTCATCCTCGTATTAGGAAACTCAAGACATGAACTCGGAACCAAAGGCTTCTCAATTACTAATAAATTAGACAGTGGCGTTCGTTTACCAAATTAACACTCTCGCCGTCCAAATCACAAATCCTTTTCCTAAAAGGATATTTACAGAGAACCCCTACCATGAAAATCCATAAAAATTGTTCCTTCATTAAAATACTTGGGGGTTACCTTCTACACAAGACTCTATTTTTTAGATGATGTAAAAAATGTCTCGCAGGGTACAAAAAGACGCAATCTTCAAACAAATCAACATTAAGAGAAAAGAATACAATATACAACTAGGTGTTAGCTCCACCTATTACCATAATGCAGCGTCAGTTGCAACACTAGCGAAGATTTTATGTGGGGCTATAAAATGGTTGTGTGTAGGCAGATAGTATTTAAAGCTCGCTTCACACGATACATTTTGTGCTAAAAAATTACATACATAGTTCTATGAATTCAGCAGTCCAATCTCGAACGACAGAAAATGACGTCATTGCTGTCTACGCTGCAGTTCGGCGTGAAAGATTTGGGAAATAGCACATGTTTTCAGTTTTGCACGCAAAGTTGGAATGTCAACCAATGAAAACCTTGAGTCTCGTCCCGTGACTGTGACAACCACCCACTATTCGAAATAGGACTAGCACTGAAGAATTATCGCTAAAGTAAACTAAATTCAAAGTATTTGAAACAAATAATCGTGGGTGATTACTGTTAGAAGCTAGCACAACACCGACGATAAAAACAGTATTTTCGCTTTCCTAACTAATAAACATTCATTATTAAAATTTATTTATTTATTATGATTGTCTTTATTAAAAGTAACTTAATTTAACAAACGTACATTCAGAAATACAACAAAGTGTTATCAATTAATATATTTAATTTATAATAGATTGCAAGACCGAACCTTGGGTTAATTGTTATCTATATTGTGAGAAATTATATATTCTTTTAAGTGATGCAGCTGAGTAACCTTAAGATTAGAGCAACAATCATTAAAACAAATTATTGGCGAAAAGAAGTAATCGATAAGTGAAATCACTTTGAAGAAAAATGTCACAAATATATTTTATTTCACATTTTAGATTATATTACAGCTCATCGAGCAAGATACTTCGAACATTCCTCTGTTTGCCACCATGTAGTAACACTAAACAAACAATTTTGTCATTACGTTCATTTATTTGCATTATTATTTTAGTTAATATACCAGCGTTAATTGTTAAATCTCTTCGATGAACAATCTCTGCGATAACCACGACCATTTTCCCGAACTGTCAATACATCGGAACAACAAAACTGTCGCGGTAAAATGCATCGTGTGAAGCCAACACAGCAGGACAAACATCAGATCTGTCTGAATCATAGGCATCAAAGAACATTGGAAGCAAAAATATCGTGCAATATTGGAGTGCAAAATGCATCGCGTGAAGCGAGCTTGACGAAGGTATGATACTTCCTACAGACACAAAGAAAAGTAGTATCTAAGTTCAAAGTATACTCAAATACGTCTACCTTTTAAATTACATATCAATTGACATTATAATCCTTCAAAGATTAGTAGGATATCATCTCAGGAAAAAATAGACTATTCACTTAGATTATTTCCAGATGTTCCCACTTTAAAAAGAAAAACAATTTAGAAATATGCCAGTAAACTATGGGATGATAAAATTCAAAAAATGATCAATAGACCTTCAAAATTCCTTCAAAACTTGAAAATAACAAATTTCTTAAATTATAAATTAACTGCAGAGATAATTCCGTTCCTTTCAAGCCACGACCCATTTAATTCAAAATTATACAAATTTACTCTAAAGAAATCCCCCAAAATGTTCACGAGGAGAGAATCTCACCTCTGAACACATTATTTTAATGCAATCACAAAAGACGCAAGAACAATACTGAGAAACATTACACTGAATCTTAGTGAACTTGCAAGTCTTTTCTGAGAAACTTCCTATACATAAATAATTACAAAAGCGACAAAGGAAGCTGTAAGTGCAGTTGTAAGTAAAGAAAGACGCAAGCCATGTAAAAACTAACACTAACCCCTCCAAAAGTAATACGCATATCCCCGAGACTAGCCTCTCTCCAGGTAGAATTTTGTCTGTAAAAAGCTGTGCAAGCGGCGTGCTTGGCATATAGACTTACAAGTCTCCGGATAACGTGAAATTTTCGACAATTTACATTTCAGGCCAATATAGTGTAATAAATAATTAGTTTCCGTATTTTTTTGTAAATCTTCGCCAGAAATATAAGGAATCTTAATTTCCGGGATCCGAGTGGACACAAAAATAAAAGGCCTCTTATAATGGGACGCGTGGAACCGCGAAAACACGTTTCAACAATTTCGGGAAGAAGGTCTGGTGTATCTCGAAATAGAGCAGAAGGAAGAAGGAAGCGACCTTCTTCTGGAGCACGCGTCGAGACGCTGCTAAAGTTTGTAATAAATAATTAGTTTCTGTATTCTGTAAATCCTTGTGAGAAAAAGAAGGAATCTTAATTTCGTAGGTCCGAGGGGACATGAAAATAAAAGGCTTCTTGTGATGGGACACTTTGCACGACGGAAGAACGTTTCGGGAAGGTCTGGGTTTTATAGAAACAAAACAGAAGGAAATACGACCCTCCTTTGAGCACGCANCGACGACGTCACTAAAAATTTAACATTCGGAGGAGGTCATGTGAGAGACTATTTGCAGATGATTGGTTAAAAAGAAGGGGTGACGTAGGAGATGGGTGGAGCTAAACCAGATGAGTTCAGTAGGAAAGGTGGGGAGTTTTGATATTTAATACTGGAACCCAGACGCTTCGTGAGAGACAAAGGACTGAGGTGCTACTGAGGGAGAGTTTTGAGAGATTTTAGAGAGACTTTTAAAGATTCTAAGAGGCATCGACTTCTATCATTCGAGAGAGTTTTTGAGATTTTGACTTCTATTATTCAAAAGATTTTTTTTCACTTCTATTATTCAAGAGTTTTTTCGACATTATTATTAAGAGGATTCCGACCATTCTGATCCTACTGAGATTTTCGAGATCATCATGATGATGGCAGAAAATGCAATCGATTTTCATCAAGTTTCGTGAGATTACTTAAGTCGATATCCGACTTCCGATGAAATTTCCGATTTGGCTGGGTCGCCATTACCATCAAATGACCGCGAGAGGGAGTCAACTGAGCGTACGAGGCCACTTCGCGGAGCGGTATCCGGAAGACGTCGGGTTCGCCAAATGGTCCAGCTGAGGCGTAAATGGGACGAAGCTGTGGATTCTGCGCAACCCCGTCTCCGCAAACTCCTGCTTCCGATGACGGCAGGTGACAGCAAACGCAATGCAGATACGAAAATCATTTGTCTACAACGAAATTACATGAACATAACATTTTTACGATATTATTAGACTGATATGTCGCTACATGTTTTGAAATAATATTCTGACTATTTATTTTACTTTCAAATTTCAAATAAAAGACAGTAATACTTTCATCTAGCGACTTTGAGCATGAATTGAGCACTGGAAGACGACCAAAATATAGAGGACCACGCCAGAAATGACCCTTTCACTATAGTATTTTTTTTCTTACTCTATGCTGCAGACGGAGAAACGTTTATGAGAAAATATGTGCAATGGTTTTGCACCACTAGTTTGTTTTACTCTGTATCAGGTAACTAACAGAAAAGTCGTAATATGACTTAACACAGATTATTGAGTGTTTCCCTTTATGATACAGGTGAGCCGAATACTAAAAGTCCTATAGACGCTGAAAAGTTTTATGATGCATTGAGATAATCATTAGAAAAGAGATTGCATAGCAATGGCTAACTCAATTACTCAAAGTGATGTACAGTGGAGCCTGTTTAACTCGAAATCCTCTCCAAGACGAAGAAATTAGTCATTCCCTTCCGTTGAAGTACAAAAAACTGCTCCTTCCCTTAATATTACACGATAAAATACTTTGCGATAAAAAATCCAGATTGATATGTTAGTTCAGTTATTAAGCAGTAGGATATTGATTGGTTTTCTAGGGTACTTCAAACAATATATTAGGTCAATTCATTGTTTAAATAAATAATAGTTTGAAGATATGTTTATTTTCAACTTTTTTGAATAAAATTTCAATGAAAAATGCAAATATGTGTGTTCTTGTAACAAAACAATTTTACGCTGTCGAAAGCTCCTCCAGTCCACCATGATAGCTACGAGTAATCCATTTCCTTCACATTCCTTATTCATTTCCTTCACATATTCAGTACATTTTTCCCTTCGTAAATACATATTGCACATAGCTCAGTTTACAACTTGCAATTTCCTCACGCAAATCCTCTTATATTCGTTTATCTAATAGTTTTCCTACCAACGGTATAGGTCTGTATGATTTACACTTTGTTTCATCTCTCCCGGGTTTAAAAAATAATTTAATTAATCGTATCCTCCACACTCGCAGAAAATACCCATAATAATAGCACTCATTGAATATTTCTGTTAGTTCAACATCTTTTATATACTATACATGTATGTTACCGGCCAAACCCGATTTCCATACAAACTGCACCCGCCACTATCCAGCCTTAGATAAATATAATTCGATAATTTTACGCGCTATTCCCTTCCCAAGAGGTGTTAGGGATTGATCGATAAACTTAGGCATCATCGAGAATATAACTACTAGCTTCAGAGGCCTTAACAATTGAGATTTCAACTCAAATATCTGTCATTTTTTATTATTTTTACATTTCATTCCTTCACACCCCGATCCTAGGTGTGTCTTATGCCAAAGTTGCTTGTTTTCAGACAATCACATTTATATCAAGTTTGGTTGGAATTGAGCCAGGTATCTTAGATTTACGGTGGAATACATTTATACACATATCCCTTTTCATCCCCTTAAGGGTAGATTTTCGTAAAATGGCACCATGATCTTCTATTGCCATACAAGCCACACATGTCTGTACAACTTCTGCTCGATTAGAAACCAGAAGTAACCAAAAAATTAATTTCCAATTTTGAAACGGAAGAACAGTTGTCTGTAGAAGCCTACTGTGACACCAGGGGCCGTTCCCCTAGCGCACTCTGCCGGTTCATGTCCACCGACCTTGGCTTTAGCTCCTACATGGTGCTATTTCGCTACAGGGTCCTCTATCCCATACCGATTGGGCTACGGGAGGAGAGCCGGAGAGTTACGACAGCACCGGCTCGATTCCTAGGAATCAGACCTCCCAGTATTCACTCCGGTGGTCGAGTAGACACCTAGCTCGCCTCCCTACTGCTTCTGCACAACAGTAGCCGAGCAGCAATCATGCTCACCGATCGGAAACTTTCGTTTCCTACCCGTCACCACGCGTGGGGAAAGCCGTCCCTATCCCGCCTACTAGGTTTAAAGTACTGGATGCTACCAGATTTCACTCCTTTAATAGGGGTCCAGAGTCAGTTTCATATCAAATTTTAATTTGAACGCTCGCCACTCAACGTTGCGATCGCATCAACATTCCTCACCGACCATCGCCGTCTTTTTCTGGCCCGCCATGTCGAATCAGTCTCACCCTGAGTCCTCCCATGACTTCGTACCGGCACAGATATTTGTCCTTTTGTTCAAGCACTAACACAATTTCATAAATCGCTCAATAGTGACAAAATATCAATTAAAGGAAATATCTCAAAACATTACGGAATAACATTTTATGTAATGTTGAAAATGTTAATGACATAAAAAGTAAATATCTCGTTTTGTAATAACATAACATTTTTACAACTAAAACTGAAGAAAAGAATACAGAAATGTCAAGCCTGAAACTTTGAAACCCAGTCAACCTCGATTGTTTTTACATGTGATATGACGTTTGCTTTAAAAGTCTTCGAAATTACCAAAAGAAGCGCTCATACATTATACACTAGTTACTGATAATTCAATACTTTTTGTTTCTATTAGGGCAGTAAAACAAATTTTGATTCACAGTTATGTGACTTCTAGTAGTCTATGTAAAATTGTAACTCTCTATGAAATTCTAGGAACATTCCTGTTAGAAGAACAGCAGATAGTCATGTTGTACATATGAAATTATAAAAAAAAAAAAATTGAATAATAAAACAACTGATTTAGTACTGCAATAAAATATAACTTTTTTGTTCAGCTGGTCTAGTGGCTTCCTTTACAACAAAATGAATGTTCATTCAATAAAGGATTTGGGCAGTGGTGTAACTAGCACCCTGTACATCCAGACACTGCCCGGGAACCCCAAGTCTCATGGGACCCCAAACCTCTGGAAGTAATATGGGGCTCTTCGTGGTTCTTAGCCATTTGTGAAGAAAAAATTATTATTCAAACAAAAGAATTTTGATTATTACACAAATATTATTTTATGTAATCTAGTAATAATTAATCAATGAACTTTTTGCGTATGCCCAATTTTTACTAATTTATCATTTTATGCTATCAGCCAATTTTACAGACAAGTCTATAGTTATGTGATTTTAACTCTGTCAGGTATAGTTGCGACTGCAGAACGGTAGTTTCCAAAATTGAAGCTCGTCAAAAGTTACCCAAGAAATTCCTTGAATCAAGACAAATTGAGTGGTTTAAGAGTTATATCAATCAAATATTGGGTTACAAATGATATAAGAAGCAGATTAGATCAGTTAGTTAAAACATTTGCCAAATCATATGAATGTATCTTTGGATTTTTTTGGAAAATTACTGCACTAAAAATATATGGTAAGTAGATATTATTAAATTAAATTACTAAATTATGTTGTATTTTTTACTAAAACTATCATAAAATATTTTTCTAAATTTAACCATAACTAAAACTGTGGTTACTAAGGGACATGGACCCACATTTTGCCTAGGAGCCCGACTTGGATAATTATGCCACAGGATTTGGGATCGCCTGGTTACCTTGATCAGGGAGCTTTCACAACACCTTTAGTTACAAGACAGTGGAGCCGTTTTTTTCGTATAGATGTACTGCAAAGGTTTGAACACCCCACTCCTCAGGTAGGGTCATTACATGTTAAATCAGCCAAAATGGGACCTCCATGTCTCAACATTAGATAACTGAAAAATAATCGTGTATAAACGAAAAAACCCATTCATGAACAATTATTACATATTGAAAGTTCCTACAATTTTATTATTATACAAACAAATTATAAATTTCCTATGGTACCTTCAAGCTTATGGTAATACATATATTGTGAAATTGAATTAAACTTGACAAAAACAGCTTGAAATAGTTTCAAATCAGTCAATTTACCATGCATTACTATAAAAAATTATTTATTCCAGTATGATTTCATTCTCATCCCATCCTCAAATTTTGTACATGTTTTAAAATAGTTTTTGAATGTAACATATTTCTTTCAAAAAATTAATACTTCCGATTTTGAATATTAAAAGGAATATTTTGTAATAATAATATTTGTGTTTTAATATAATTAAGTTGCACACCATATTAAGATAATACAAATCTGAAGAAAATGTCACAAATCTTGATCGATGATACTGTGGCTTCCTTTTCCTATTAATCATCAAAATTTAGATATTTGCGCCATTTCCTTAGCATTTTGAAATCTTAAAATGTCTCTTATCTTCAGAAGTATCCGATGTAGATGGTTAAGGGAGCAAACTAGGATGACGGACTTATTCCATTAAAGTAAGTGCAGATTAAAAATAATATACCTTAACAGGGGAAAAATTTGAAGATACAGCAGAAAATGATAAAACAGCAAAATAAATGTAATATTTTCTGTAATAAATATTTATGTGAGGTTATGATATTATTATATTACTAAATCAAATTTTGGTTCTTCTCTGTATAACAATGAAAATGGCCAGTCCCTCATATCGCTAGAAGAACAGACTGCATATTCTTATCTAGTTTTATGAGGTCAGAATAACTGAGATTACTAGTGAAGTACTGTCAAGTTTTCTTAATTTCCAATTGTATTTAGTCTTATCCCTTAAAACTGCAAAACACTCCTCATTAAGAACTTGAACCAGGCCAAATAAATTCTTATTTTGTTAGTTGGCCCAACACATATCCAGTGTTCAACTATTGACAAGTTTGAAACAAACCATTTGGCAAAAGTCACCAAGCTCAAAGTTTGCACTTTCTTGCACATCTTTTGCATATTGCCATCATTTCAATGCATGCTATTGGGAAAAGATTGGTTTTTGATTTAATGTTCTAGGACAAATAAGAGGAGAAATTCCATGGAGCTTTAAAATTATAATACAAGATAGCATATCTGCAGACACAAAAATGACAGCCATCAACAAAAAAATGTTTCAAAAAGAAGATAAATTTGTTTTTGCATAGTTAACACAGAAGGGTTTGCATGAAATATTTGAAACAGTATTTGGGCACATTACTATCATAATGTTTTACATACTTTAAATATATTTTTTTAATTTTTAAGGCTCACCAATGTTTTATTTTTACTCAGTATCTTTAAAAAACATTTTTAACAGTTACCATGTAAGTACTCTTTATGAACAAAGTTATTTGTTAAACAAATAAAATTAAAAACTTGGAATTTCACAAAATGTATTATATTTTGGTATTGATTGGCACCCCTCTAATTATTTTTTAGAAGAAAAAAAACTGTTAGAAAAATTTAAGTAGAGGCAAACAGCAATAGAAGAGTTAAAAAACTAAGACAAACAAAAATGATAATAATGTTTATGAATGATATACTTACATATAAAAACAAGGTTAAAAGGATTTTCAATAAATTTTTGGATGTTTTAGTTATTACAGTCTTATCATAAGTTATCTTTACCTGGAAAAGTTTTGGAGTAGTGATTCTTTTACTTCTCTGTTTGGAGACCGTTGATAACGAATTTTCAACTTTGTCCCCTCGAGGGCATTTGGTTAATAAAAAATAAATTTAAAAAAACTTAAAAAAGAATAACACCTTTTGGTTTTTGATTTATTTCATGAAAACAGTCCACTCTACAAAGAAAATATAAACAAGATAAATTTGCAACAACTCCAACACCTCTTTTTTTTGTCACAAATGAAGTAAAAACCCTGTAGAGGGTGATGAATTGATACCTCGACATTATTACAGGGAACATGTGTGTTTCAAAGGAAAATATTATTTACAACAAGAAACTAGACAAAATTTTCTGTATTCTAATCCTGCGAGTGTTTTTGTCAGGGTAATAATTTACCCGTTAGAACATGTCAATCATGATGAGCATATAAATGTCAGAAACTTTTTAATGAGTAAATACTACCCTTGATGGACAAGTATGTAGATGGAGAGAATTCTTTGACATCAATTTTGCTGCATCTAAATCCAGGAAGTTAGAAACGCTCTCTGAAAAGGAAAAGCTGCAAAATTATTATTCATCCACAGGCAATTAAATGCAATCTAATATTAATCCACAAGTCATTCTTTTCATTAAATTTATATATTCATAATATGTACACTACTATAAGAAACACACTATATACTTATATAAATATATACACACACACACAATTTTCTGTTTGTTTTAACATGTTCAGAGAATAAAACAATTAAATATCATCATTGACTGTTTTAATAATTTAATTTAACTCATGTTATCTGAGATATAAACAATTCTGAAAATAAATTCTCTAAATATATCAATAAATATTTGAAAGTATATTCATCTAATTCACTGTATGTCTTCACATCAAGTATCCAACAAAATTAGATACTCGTGTATTTTCTAACAGAAAATACTACACGAGCATAATAGCTCACAGACATTTTCCTAGGTTCTAAATATTCTGTCCAGTATATAACATCTATTGTTATTACTTTATCTTACTCTTCTTATACGAGCAATAATTGTAAGTTCAAATCGGCTTTCGTCTGTGAACAAGTTTTCCCCATAGAATGCCAAATGGGGAGTCCCTGGCTACGTGTGCAGCCTGACCCTTCTCAATCCAATGGCAGCTGGCACCAGAGACATTGAGCTCATATTTCCTCTCTAATACAAAAAAGATTTTATTTATTTCTAAGATATCGCATATATTCTGGTATTTTTTAAGCTATGTAAAAAAATAAACAAAAATGATACCAAACACGACATAATTACTTAAAAAGCAATTAACCATAAAATATGTGGCAATTCAGAGTCCAACACTTCACAAACTTATGGTGGGATTTTGTTGACTTGTAAACTTATTGCAGGATATTCCCAAGACTCGATATAATTGATTTTGAATATCAGGAATTGAATGACATAAGTACCAATCTTGTAAAAATAAGATTTGCAAAATTATTTTTGTAAAATCGTTCTAACTTTGCACTTGGAGTTTTGACAATCTTACAACGCTACACTGTACAGGTCTCCTTTCGCAGGGCAATATTTCGGTCAACCTTCAATCACCAAATAAAGCAACTTCCGGGGCTTGGGGAGGAGATCGGTGACGTTATCGAATAATTTTCACGGTCAATTTTCCTAGATGTTATGATTGTGGAAACTAATAACAAGTAATATCTGCTTGGAAGGACATTGTATGTTCTATGTCTCGCTAGTGTTAGAGAAGGTTTTCCAAGCTGGTATTCAATTAATGATGCGAGGGTGCGAGACTCGTGCAGCAAGTTCCTATACTTCCATGCCCAAGTAGCTTATTTATTGAGAACTCTTTTCAGTTATCAATATTAAGTCTTTCAATTTTCCATGACCAAAATATGAAATCTAGTACTCTCTTCTTGCATCAAGTGAAAGTACAGTACGACAAATCAATGGATTACACTTTAACAGATTAATATCAAATAAAAATTTCAGCAAATCATCAATATTAGAACAATAGTATGGGTGCAGATATAGTTATTAAAATTCTGAATTGTTAACATTAACTTATTGTCGCATTATTTTTGCAGAAATTCTTTCTGTGAAAATGGACACAATATAATGGAACCAGATTATAAGATTCCTGCTCATAGTGGGCAATATCTTAGGTCCTGAGGATGAATGTACAGAAACACATTTACTTTCTAGACCTGCTTAAAATATCTCAACCCCCCTCCCCCATCAATTCCATCATGTTTGTAAGAGTCAGGGAAATTTCCACACTCTCATATAACAAGTTATCGTGTGAGCATCTCATTATATCCCCTCACACAAAAATTGTTTATTGTTTACGTTGGAATTAACTGTGCTCTTATTCCCATATGTTGCTCAAGTATGTTAATAGTGGTTGCTTGAGTGAGTTTGTAAGTGGGGCTTTTTAAGTGCAGTTTTGGATGGCTTGTCTTGTTTTATCTAACAGTAATTGTATGTGAAGTATGGATATGAAGTGTAATATGTTGTCAATCAGTGACAATTCAAACATCATTACAGAAGTCGAGAAATTTTAAAGAGTGTCATTGCAACTTGTGATGCAACATTCCTGTTTTTTGTTGTTTTTCTTATGGAGGCACAGCAAATCTGGCTAATAGAGTTCTGGTACCTTTTAATAATTAAAAAACAGCAGAGATATTTTGGTACTATTCTAATTTGATGTGAATATACTTCGTTAGATTTAAATTATGAGTGGGAAATGGGTTTTATACAATTTTTGTTCCCCCTGGTGTCACTTTTGAGAGTTTCACAGTAGATAATTTTCCTATACAAATTTTGGGTTAGAATTGGTAAGCATATCTTTTAAGAGAAATTCTGATTTAAGAATTGCTAGTTTTTATTCACATTTAGAAAAACCTATCACTTTCATATATTAAAAAGAATTACAACTACCAAGACAAAAGAAAATATTACATATTATGTACAGTTCAAATTGTCATAAATACAAAAAAAGTGGTAAGAATTACATTAAATACTAACACTACACAAAAATTATTCATACATACACAAAAATAGAATGATTATCATGACAATAAGTCAACACTTGAAACATTAAAAAATTAATCTGCTTTGTAAGACACAAAAGTTTCCATCCGATGAAGTGAAGTAGAAAATGTTCGTAACTGCACATCTTGAGAATTAGTGATAAAGCAAGGTTGAGTTTCATCCCACAGTTGAGGAACTTGTGTGTCCTTAATAGTTTGAACTAGAATGTCAAATGAGCCTGAAACAAATTAATTTACATTAGCAAGGCATAATTTGATATTTTGAGATTATGAGAATTCCACGGAGCACAAACCTTATACTTCAACACATTTAGAAACTGTGCAACCACAGACGGCTTTAATTTTTTGTTTTCCAACATTCACTATAATATTACTATTTACTATAAAATATATTTTACATTTTCCAAATGTAAAAATACAAATATTTTGCATGTACAAATATTTGATGTAGAAGTGTTTCATTTATTCATTCATGTGGAAATAATTTAGGAAAAAAATGAAAAAGTTGGAAAGGGTGGGAGATGGATGGGGTAATAACTCATACAGTGCCCATACACTGAATAAAACTTAAGTTTAGTCAGTCTTCACTACATGAAATAATGAGATTTACAATAAATAACAATTTTCTAGATTTCATGAACATATCAAGGAAATTTCCCTTAAATGCAGGAAACAAAAGAATGTGAGAACAAAACCATTCCACGATTCATTCTCAGATGTATTCTTTCACACATCCACATCTTCCCCAGACAATACTATACACAAGTCATAGTTAAAGATGAAGTTAAGTAATCAAACATGAATGAAATATAAAAAGTAAAATTTTGTAGCATGTCATAAAATTTCAAGAGCAGCGGAAATAAGGTACTACAAAGCTCACATCTGTAATAAAGTAACTACCGCTTCATTCATTGTAAAGGAGATTTAAATAAATTGATTGAACTCTGATTTGAAATATATGCCAACAAATTTTTTGTTAAGTATTGCTACTAAAGACTCCCAATCATATCAATGGAGTATAATTTTTCAAAAGAATATGTTTAGTGCTTCAAATTCAGAGGGACTCCATTTCACAATCTTCCATTTTTGTTTTCCAAAATGATACGCTCCCTCTGGTTGGAACATTTACACTGGTATATAGTTTTCAAGACAAACAGTAAAATGATGAGGTATAGCAACAGAGAGAAAATATTTTACTGCACCATCCAAGTTTTCCAGTGAAATTACTTTATGAACATAAAAAATAAATAAAAATAAAACAATAACACAGAAGTCATCCTTAAGATATTTTGAACATGTACTTCAATTTTGAAGCAAAAGAACCCTTTTAATAGAAAATTCTAAAAGTTCTACTGAACGTACTGGAGTAGAATTAACTTCCCAGAGGCAAAAGAAAGTTGATACTACTCCAAATCTCCAGAAGCAAAAAATGAACCAATTCCATCAATTCAGATTAAAATTATTATATTTTAATCTGAATTGATGGAATTGGTTCATCTTTTGCTTAGTTTAAAGAAAAACCTCTCATAATGTGGACTATATATGTTGCTTCCAGAAAGATCCAGGTAAGTGTACTTTTTGTTTTATCAAGTTATGGCCATTAAAAGTTTCTGACACCAATTACAACACTGGCATTTAACTTTTATATAATGGTCTATTGTAACAGTTTTTCATCTTCATTACTAAGTATGTTTTTACATTTTAAAAAACTTAATGAATTAATTGTGTTTTTACCATGAAAAATGATGAAAAAATAATTACCTTAATTCATCAAATTTTTATTTTAATGCTTGTAGTGTGTGAGTGAGCGAGTGAACATATAAATAAATAAAATGTTTGTTTTTGCTGAATTTCATTTGGATTGGTCTAAACTATTAAAAAAATTACATTATTCTCGAATCGGGTTGTGAAAAGTCATGCACAAGTAGTAAAATTATATACATGTAAGTAAATTGCTTTCTTTTCTTTTTATATATAGAAAAATTGTATTGAATTTACCTGTTTATTCCTATTCAACATACATTTAACTGGGTATTACTACTATTTACTATTTTATATTAAATATGCAAAATCCTAACCCTGCTTAATGCTAATTCTCTAATTTTTTTCACTGATCATGTAGACGACACTTCCTGGATCTTATAGAATGATAATTCTTTTAAATTTCATCACCAGCTACAACTAATAATACATTGTAAAAAGAAGAATGATTAGGATGGCCAGTATTTTTTCATGACAAGTTCCCCTGACTTAACCAGGTTATCCAGATAATATTTGTAATTTCCTCCAGACTTATTTTGAAAACTGATTAGCAAGATAATTTGTGGAATACATTGTACAGTATGTAGACAATAGCAGTATAACATTTTTCAAAATTTAAACAAAAATAATACAAAAAGGAACAACTTTATTTACTTATCTGCTTGTATCATGTTAAACATAGATTAAAGAACAATTTTAACTCGGAAACCTTTGTTAAAAAATTATAATTTTCAATTCATTACTTGTTATTTCTTAGAAAATAAATAAGATGCTCCAATTAATATAACAACAAACAATTTATTTGAACACCTTTTATCTAAATCTAATTCCTCAGCATCTCTACACACTTCATTCAAATTATTCGTTTTCTGAAGTATGTCGCTTTCTTATCTAAGTATGGTCACTTAGAAAGAGAGACAAATTATCTCCAACCATTTGTGTGTGTGTGTGTGTATCTTTTTAAAATACACCATTGTCTAATACACTACTACTTGAAAAATGTTGGATTTTCATATTAAATTGCAAATACACAATCATAAAAGTATGTACACAATTTTGAATTAATTTCAGTTCTTTGAACGAGTAAAAATGGCTATTTTTTATTTGTGAAAAATAAATACATCTACTAAAATTTTGATATTATTCAGACAAAAATTCTTTAAAACAAATAAAATCTCCCAGAATTTATGCAAATTTTTCAAACCTTTTCACGACTTCTCCTTGCGAAATTCCCCGAGTTTTCCAGATTCTGATCACCTTAATGATTAAGCCAGTACAAAATTACATGCTTGTGAACAATGCATTTGATCTTAGTCAGTATTTTTGTTTATCGTTCAATCAATATAGTCAAAACTGGATATAACATTTGGAGTTTCTGTTGATATTTGGAATTCATGGGGCCAATAATAGTAAATTACAGTGGGGAAGATGTGAACACCCAATTGCACACACACAGTTTGCTCTGTTACAGCAATATTGCTGAGTCCATCAATCCTTTCCTGTGGACTGTCTGATCGGAATTGGTCGAATGATTCTTGCTTTACTCAACATGCTCAAAACCTTATCATAAGTAATGGGAAGTTCCCTCTTGTCAAGTATAACACTTCAAAAAAACTTTTCAATACCTCTTATAGTGTTTGGTTCATACTCTTCACAGAACTTTTGTTATCCTCTTCATATGACAATGATTTTTAATATCACACAATAACTTTTAATATGATTTTATGAGGAATTTGAGAAATTTTTACTTTAAAATACTGTACTCTGACATTACTTTCACTTTCCAATATGAAATAGCCTGCCTGAGCTTAAATGTTCCAGAGAAAAACAACAATAATAGAATCTGTTCTAAACTTTCTAGAAAATTTTCTAGGTCTGTAAAAATAATTGCATTATTTACAATTTATGCAGAACCACACTTTGTTTGCATGTTATGAATTGGAAAATTTGATAGGAAAGTGAAGGGAACAAACATGCATTATTGAGTATTTTGAATAACACTACTTCAAATTTCACTGTAAATTAATAATCTTCATAGGGACTCGTGTAATCATAAGAATCAGAAATTACACTTTCTAACAAACTTGGCTACTAGAAAATGAAGCTATAAAAATTCCTTTCTCTCTCTCAAGATTAAGACACTAAGTGTAATTTTGAACATACATAATGCAATCTTTAAAAAAATTAAATGAATTCCGATGTTAAAAGATTTTAGAATTAATGTTATTTATTAACCATTTCCATAAAACTTGTCAAATTCAGAGACAATAAGAAATATTGTTGGAATTGAATTGGAAAATTTGAGCTAAATTGATCTATACAGGTGTTCTCCTCAGAAATAAATGTAATTTTTTTTTTTTTTCACACCTTTAATGAACATTAGCTTAATTTGTCTGAGGATTAATTGAATGAATTAAGTACTAATTAAAATAGTTTCAAATATTCAATAGTAGATGCAAATTCTGCAAAAAATATATTTCATATTTTCTTAGTTAATCAATCATCCTGTCACAGCTACCTCTTTAACCACTCAAAAATTGTATCCAGAAAGGTTACTCAAATTAAATCACACAAAGTGACAAATCTATGAAATGAAATTGGACTAGTCAGAGCAAATTAATTCCACAGGTGTTATTAAAAAGGTTTCATGAACCATTACATATGTTTCTTGTTAAGAGTAAAATGAGGATTTTGTAGAATCCTAACTTTTTCACATATCCTTCCACAAATGCTGCTACAGCCATCACCTCCAACTGAACTCTCAAACGGATTTTTCTAAAATAGAATTGCAAGGACTTGTTAACCTAACATAACCAACTGTTGGCATCCTCGAAGTCTGAACAACAGCTTCTATTTGCACATCCAATTTCATTGTTGTGAATGAAACTATGATAATCTTAATTAATATTACAACCAAATAGAGGAGAGAAGTAAATAGTTCAGAACAATTTTTCTTCATAATTACCATTAATATGAAGAGTGATGAATAAAATCAATATTTTTGGAGTAGCAATATTATTCTTAGAAAGATGGCATCAGATATCTTCAAACCTTGCAACTACTATCATGTGATATTTGGTCTAAGTGTTGAAGAAAGAAATATTAATAATTTTTTAACATACTTTCACTGAATTTCAAACATACACACATACAAAAAAAGAAAAGGCCTTGAAAGCCCAAAAGCAGAACATCGAGCAATGGTGTGAAATTGTTGCAGAACAAAAATTAGGGCTGTAGAAAGATACCGTACAGAATGAATGTTTTTGCGGGTCATAAACGGATATTTAATCTATACCCTGGCACGAGGACGATCTCGTCGAGATCCTTCATTTTGGGCTCATTGCCCTGCGGTCGAAAGTCCCACAATGTTAGCAAAGCATCGAGATCACGAGTTCCTACCAAGCCTGTTTTCAAAAACGGGCCTCCTGGACACAAAGGAAATTTTTTTTTGAAACAGGCTCTTATATACAAGAAATATGGCACTCAGTACTGCAACCACTTTAAACCAGTCTCATAAAGTAAATTAATGTTCAAAGCAGTAACAAGCAAAGTTATAGGGAGAATCCAAGAAGATTTGAATGCATCATTGCCACGATTCAAAGTATAAGAAAATGTAAAACAAAATTATAGGTTAAGGATTTAAAATTTTTAAAGGGATATCTATAATTTTATAAAGTATTTTATGGAAACTAATGTATTTACCAAGACAAATAAAAACAAAGAATTTATCATGAGAAAAATTGCTTTCTAATTACTAAAATGCCTGCATTTGCAGAAAGTTTTTCATTGTAGCACCAGCAGTTGCAGAAAAATAAAAAATATTGTTTCGGGGCATGAAAGATGCATGTTGGTGTAACGAACTATAACTCTTCTCTCTATATGATCAGTTGGCACAACTAGAGCAAAAATCTTTCCCTTTTTTATGAATACTTGGGATACAGAAATTAACTTAGAAAATATTTTTCCTAAAATTTGGAAACTAACTAGTTTCAATAATGTACACCAAAATAGATTGACATGTGAGAATAAAGAAAGCAGAATAGGAAAGTATGATGTTTGAAACTAGAAATTGAAATTTCTTGAGTGTTGGGATACACCATAGCCTCTTCATATATATTTCTCTATCATGGGAACAATTCATTAATTGTCTCCCAGACATATAATCTACCATACAATATTTCCTCAACCAAATTTAAATGAAAAGCAAACAAAAAATTATAAGCAAAGAAGTTTACGAACTTAATAGAATATAAAGTTATCAATAATTAACCATGAAGAGAAGGAAGATTTTGACTTCCACATATTGGTATTTACATCCTCAAAAAATTTCAGAATATTCAAAAACTTACATAGACGATCTAATAAAGGCAAAAAACTTATTGTGGCTGAAATTTGTCTCAGCACATCTCGTATTTCTTTTTGAATGATTTTCTGTTCTTTTTGACCAGTTTCTTCACCTCCGTTGATTGAAGTTCCCATTTCATATTGTACTTTAAAATCCCACTTCTCTACAGTTTCTTTTGTCTTCACATCATAAATTGCAATAGTAATCTTTTCAATTTTCTTTTCAACAAGCCAATCTGAAAAGTAAAGATGTACATTTCACATCCACAACAGAAACAAAAGAAAATAAGGTACACTCAAATAACAGTTCTACTCACTTTCCACCTGCCCCAAAACATTACCCAGAAAATCTTTGATTTTAGGGTTTGTTGACATAAGAATAGTAATACCAAAATGTTCCTCTGTTTGAAAGGTTTCAGAAGGATATATTCCTCTCTGATAAAGGATACTATTTACACCATAGTCTACAAGAAATAAAACACTTAATTATTCATTCAATTCTAAGATGTAAAGGAATAGTACTCACTGATTTAAGTAAGCCGCATACTTACTCAGATATTCTTTCACTAATTGAGCGGAACCCTTCAAAGTTATTAAATTTTTGGTTAGTTGATGAGTAGACATAATGAGTAATATCAATATCACAGATGAGCACACAAAGTCTGGAAACGACTTTCCACCTTCACCACCAAACAAACTACTTAACACATAATACACAACCTGATGTTACACACGCGAGTTGCATACCCATCACATGCCCAACTGAGTACAATCTTAACCGTCAAAATTCGTGAAATTGAGTTTGGCCAACACTTCCCGCCAAATGTTAATACCAGGAGATTACAACTGTTGATGATTTAACTTTACTATATTCCACTGATACAGAGGTCAAGAAAACAGATAACAATTCTAGGATAAGCAATTTTTAGAACTAACAACAGTATTAACGCGAACAAACCAATTCAATAAAATGCACGAATTCGAACCAAGTGTTTTCGCGCCACTTTTAAGACAGTATAGAAAACATGTGAATGAAGAAGGAACTTGCCAAGATCGAAATGTACCTTCAAGCAAGTAAAGCACTCGAACACAGCGGACTAATAAATAATGAACTCTCTAACAAAGTCGGCTGTGACTCTAATAAATTATTTGGACAGTCGTATGCAACGATGAAACAACCTATGCTCCACTTATTTTGAGAAATACGAATTCAACAATAAATAAATAAAAAATTATCCTAGAGTTATTTGGAACTGCAACATTTACAGTGTATTATTTCTCTTAACTAAATTTTTCTTATATTTCGTTAGTAATTTTTTGCATTAATTTACAACTTGGAAATCTGAACCAACAGATTGAAACGCTGGTTGGTTCCTTGTTTCATAACACTATGTAAGTCAGGCACGGACCGTCTTGAAAATATTTTGGAATGTACATCGGCGATTTATTTTCTTACTTTGAGACGCGTAACTCTGAATTTTATTATCGAAATATATTTGCACGCTATTTCAACATGAAGCGACCCGTACTGTTTAATGACAAATTTGGTTTTAGACGGCAGCGATTGGTTTTGTGAAGGATCGGGCCGTATCGGGCCGTATGAAACCCCTGCCAGTGGCGTCTCCTAGAATTGTTGGCCAAAGGATTCATAACTTCCAAGGTTGAGGGAGTGGGGAAGAAGGAAAATTACGAGTCAAAAATAATTTTACTTATCAAAATTATAATCTTAATAATATTTCAATTTTTATAACTCATACGGACTACACAACATATTCCAACTTTTACACTGTAAAAGTGTATGTGCATCGGTTGAACAACATAGGTGATATTGGAGCCATTGGCAGATCCGGAGTGGTGTTGGGGGAGGTGGGGAGAATGAATGGTAAGACTGTACCACCATCAAGTTTACATTTTAGTTTATACAAATTCAATGGTACTACCCCGTAAAAAAGATATGTAAGTAGTAATTGTAAAAGGTTGTTAGTAATCTTGAATATTTATTATATTGGTTATTTCCTTCGAAAAGTATTGAGAATGCAAATTGAAAGAAACAACAACTAATAAAAATGATCTCTTTCTGGGACAATCATATGTGAGCTTACTTGAATAGCTTTTGACTCCTATAAGGGGGCATGAGCGTAGGTCTGAATTTTTGACCTAAGATTTAAGTGATTGGAGTCAACTGTTAAATCGAGGTGAATTATTGAATAGAAAGATAAACTACACAAAACAGACAAGTAACATGAGAAATATGATATTTTAAAACAAAGTTCGTAATCTCTTCGTGTCACTCACCTAAAATAAAATAAAAAGTTATAGATAAAATTTAGAATAGAAAGACAATCCAAAAAGACGATACCATAAATTAAAGACAAAGAATAATTTGTATTAAGAATGAGGAGACTTGATTAGAACTTAAATTTTAAGTTTTAAATTCAAACTTAAAAAATTAGTAATGGAAATAATTTAAGTGTTCTATAAAAATTGTAATAATGACCTTGTACGACTCATGAATGATCGGAAAAATTAATGCTTACAACATATCGATACAAGTTTGACCATACCCATGATACATGTTTCCCATCACAAATTTCCAAGAAAAACTACAAAATTTTGGATGTTTACGCGGGGTAATCTTTTCCAACATTTCGCGGGGCACATATCGTTCTAAAAAACATTAACTTGCACTTAAAACAAATATATTTCGTCGTCCATGTTTTAAATACACTGTATAAATATAACTCCAAACCGGTTTGGAATTATTGGTCTCTAAGAATTTTTGATGCAACTCCGAAATTTTCAAGATTTCATCGAATTAACTTTGAAATAACAGTCTTATCTGATACTTGTGAATCTGAAGCAGCATTGTCTAATCAGTAACACCAAAATTAAAAAATAATTCCAAAACAAGAAATATTTCAAAAATGTATGTGTTAAGGTGTAGTGATAAACACTTCAGTTTAAGTTAATTCGTTTTATTATGCACGAAAAAAAAACTTAAATGTAGTTCGAAGAAGTTAATAAAAAACATTTTCGGAGGAGGGTCTCCGACTCCCCGATATTTCCTGGTATGGAGTCCGCCCCTGGTCCGAGCCCTAGCTTACCGACTGACAAATGAACCTCCTTTCTTCTGGTTCGCAGCGTAATTTCCGCGAGAAAAATACGTTACATGACCGCAGAAACAACTCAATTGTTTATTTAATTTATTTATGTCTAAGCAAATAGCACCATCGGACAAAATTTCCCGAGTCCTGCTGCCGGTCCGAGGTAAGAAAAATATATATTTAAAAGTATTTTATTTCCCTCAATGATGTGAGGCGGACATAAATTGACCCACTTTTTCTTTTACTTTTATTTTCACTTAATACAAACACTCGTTTTTGTTGTAGAGAATGAATCAGAAATCTTTCTATACTTGTTTCACAAACTTTCCAACACCACAGCATGTTTGTTGAATAAGTGAGGAATTGAGTTAGCATTTCGATGGACTAGCAGGCTATTCTATGATGGACCACTTGTTTGTAGTGACACAAGTTATTGATAAATACAGAGAATACAACAAAAAACTGTATCTGGCCTTCGTAGACTACATCAAAGCCTTCGATATGGTCCGACTCTCAAGCCTCATAAATGCTCTATTTGACCAAGGAATACCTGAACCATACATCCATGTACTCCAAAAAATTTACAACAAATGTTCAGCAAAATCAGACTTGAAAATGTTGGAATGCCCTTCAAAATTGAAAAAGGAGTTAGACAAGGTGATCCTATCTCTCCTAAACTATTTAAAGCACTATTAGAGCAAGTATATAGACATATTAACTGGCAAAACGATGAAGGAATTAATATTAACGGAAAGTACTTGTCAAACCTAAGGTTTGCGGATGATATAGTTTTATTTTCAGAAAATAAAGAACAACTTCAACAAATGCTTAGTGACCTTAATGATCATAGTAAACAAGCTGGTCTCAGCATCAATAAATCCAAGACCAAGATAATGACAAACAGCAAAAAACTTGAAATCAAGCTAAACAATGACACTATTGACTATAGAAATCTCTTAGATTGCGGTGAACCTCACCGCAAGGTAACAGATTAATCATGTTACGTCGAATGAAAATGGGAGACGGGACCGGGATTCGAACCTGGGACCTTGAGCTTTACGCGCTCATGCGCCTACCGACTGCGCCATCCCGTTCGCCTCTCGGGCCCGTCTACCATTCTCATTCAACTTGTGAAACCCAAAGACCTCTGAGGTGGTCTCGTAGAGACTAAACTCCTCATCTGAGGCGACTCCCTTAGGAAGTACTTTATTTGGGTAGTATTTTCCATTTCTGGTTCACAAACATAGAAATCTCTTAGATTGCGGTGAACCTCACCGCCAGGTAACAGATTAATCATGTTACGTAGGCGCATGAGCGCGTAAAGCTCAAGGTCCCGGGTTCGAATCCCGGTCCCGTCTCCCATTTTCATTCGACGTAACATGATTAATCTGTTACCTGGCGGTGAGGTTCACCGCAATCTAAGAGATTTCTATGTTTGTGAACCAGAAATGGAAAATACTACCCAAATAAAGTACTTCCTAAGGGAGTCGCCTCAGATGAGGAGTTTAGTCTCTACGAGACCACCTCAGAGGTCTTTGGGTTTCACAAGTTGAATGAGAATGGTAGACGGGCCTGAGAGGCGAACGGGATGGCGCAGTCGGTAGGCGCATGAGCGCGTAAAGTTCAAGGTCACGGGTTCGAATCCCGGTCCCGTCTCCCATTTTCATTCGACGTAACATGATTAAACTATTGACTATGTTGAAGATTATTGTTACTTTGGCCAGTTAGTTTTCTTCTCACACCGTCAAGAAAAAGAAATTAAAAGAAGAATCGAGAACTCCTGGAGCCAGTACTGGTCGCTTGCTTTCATTCTTAAAGGAGATTTCCCAATGAACGTTAAGAGAGAAATAATGAATATATGTCTTACCTGTACTATCCTATAGTGTAGAAATTTGGTTTCTGACACAAAAACAAACAGAGAAGTTAATGGTATGTCAGAGGATAATGGAAAGGAGTTTACTCGGTATCAAATAAAAAGATCGAGTTAAAAATATTGAGATTAGATGTAAAACACAAGTAAAGGATGTTAGAAACAAACTGTTGAAGAAAAAGTGGAGTTGGGCTGGTCATGTGTCAAGGATGTCCCAAGAGAAATGGAACAAGCTAGTTCAAGAATGGTACCCAAGAGATGGAAAAAGAAGTCGCGGTCGCCCAGCTATTAGATGGCAGGACTCTATCAAAGGTGGAAGGAACACTTTGGGCACATGCCGCCCAAGATAGACAAAAATGGAAGAAATTATGAGAGGCTCTTGCTCCGGATGGGGATTCTACGGGCTGATGATGATAATGAGTTAGCATTTCGATAGACTTCATAGAAGTTTCGAAAAGAAGAACTGTGAAAATGCTTTCAGAAAGTAACAAACTTTAATCTACTCCAGACCTAATACCTCTTTAAACGCTTCCAGACCTAATAAATAATAGGCTGTCGTTAAGACGTCGCTTCTCGATTCTGGTGCATTTAGTTTTCAAGTGATCATTGTTATGAACATTGCTATGCAACTGTTCGAATACTGGCTGCAAATATTTGACGCTAGTTTCACCGTTTTGGGATCAGAATAAGATAGGCAATATATTTACATTACTAACATGGTTATGGTACGAGGGGGTTCGCAGAGGAAAAGACTTCAGGTACAAATGCATAGGCTCTCGAGCATAGGGAACTCCAAATCATCGCATGTCCAGTCAAATCAATTTACCTAGGCTAACCTATCCCGGGTTCATTTTATCCAGGACGTATATAGTTGTTGCAATTGTGACCAACAATTAAATTCGTGATAACTTAACAAGATAGCGAGGAACCGGGGTCACCCAGATCTTTCTCAACTCGTCGCCATTTTCATGTGGCTGAAGTTATCACATATCGTCTCCACCATAAGTACACGAATATATATAATGACAAATAATATAATGAAACAAATAATTAAGAAAACCCGATTTAAATCAAGCGGTAAATGAAATAATTGTGAGTGATTGAAATTCAGCGACGCGCAGGCAGAGCGGTTCGTGGCCGCGCCCGCAGAGGCAAGGGAGAAGGAAAAACAATAACGCTCGGAGAAGGGTCGGTTCTTCTTTGACGTGACCCAATATTTACGACAGGCAGCATCCCGAGTATTTTCGTAAAATGGAAAAGATTTTTAGAAACTTTAGGAGAGGCGTCTGGGAAGTATCCAAATTAAAGCGTAAATAGCTAGCTGACAAGTGCGTTTGAAATTAAGAAATCGATGGGAGACGACAAGTCCAGGGAAGAAGGATCAGAAGAGTATTCAATAGAAGAAACCGAGACAAGTGCTCGCGTTGTACGAGAGAGGAAAGTTCCATTAGCAGAACTGTGAAGAGACATGGGTATATTTTTGGTTAATTGTAAGGAAGGAGGCGGTTGAACGTAAAAACTGTCCATTTTGAGGGGTGGTCCGTGCATGGACAACGCGTGTCCAGTGACATTCGACGGAAGGCGCATGGGAGAAGAAAGGATGGGGGGATGCTAACCGCCTAGGCGCGTTCGGAGGGTTAAGAATAATGGTGACGAGGGACGCACGACGGGTTCGTGGAGTGGGAAAGTGACCACGAAAATTGTTGGGTCTTGGAGTGGAATGAGGTGATAAGAAAATTTAACAGACATGTCGAACGAAATAAGGTATTGTCAGAGTGCTGAGAAAGAGGTCCCATTATCTAAATTAAGCATTGATGAGAGTAGAGATGGGGGCTTCGGAACAAGAAAACGTCGGAGAACAGACAGGTGGGAAAATAAGAAGGAAAAGGAGGAGTACTAACAAATACGATCATTGGCTGAGAAACAACCTACGTCACTTCATGACAATCCAATCAGGATTAATCCTCGTGGAGTAGAAATTGATAGCCATTGGCCGCCAAAAATCGTTACGACAGAGAAGGATGGAATAAATTTAGAAGTTTTTGGGGCACTGGTGAGGGAAACGATTACTTAAAGACAGACACCACGAGGATTGAGAATGGATGGAGAGATATCTTTTTAGAGGTGGAGCTCGTGATTATGAGATTATGAACTTGTTACGAGATGAGATATCAGACAATGTCCACTCCGAAAATCTCGGAGGTCAAGCAATGTATCTGCCGTTTCCTTTTAAAGTTACTTCTGATTATGTGATTACAATAAGATGCTCACTTATTTGTTTTTAATCGTACTGCGAATAACGAGTTCACTGAGTTCGAATCTCGCCAACAGCGTCTGGGCGCAGTTTGTGAACTTTGTGCGAACTAACTATCATTTTAAAAGTGACTTCTCACGAGTGATAAACAATTTTTGGCAAGGAACAGTTTTTGTGGTATTCCGCCATTACTCATTCTCATCAAGTTGAGCGGGGTGATCAAACCATCGACCTTTCACCGTTCCGAGTGAGGGAGGTACTCCGCGGTGTCAGCGAGGATCGAACGAGCATCACCACCAGCAGACATGGTGAAGGGGCAGCGACAGTAGAGCGTAAGACGTGACTTTCTGTAGTGGGAAGTCACTCTATTGAACTTGCAATACTTGCTGCGTTGGGCGTGCTGCAAACGTTTATGTGAACATCAAGAGAACTTCTAGCAAAGCGCGCGCAAAGCAGGCGCAAAGCGCGATCGCCAAAGATTTTTGAGGCATACTAATTTTTATGAAGTAATAATAGCCCATGATCTTAAGCCAGGTCAAACTGGTCTTGTTAAAATTTCAAAGGTTCTCCTTCTCATTAAAAATATGAACATCAACTTCGATACTTCAGGGTTTAACCGCAGCGATCAAGAAGAACAAATGTGTAATACCGTATAACTGAATATCATATCTGTGCATTTTGGGGGATTTTAAAGGGGGTATTTTAGCATTGCATTTTATGAGAAGTGTTTATTTTGAAAGGGTGTTGTGAAATGTATTATTAGTGCAAATAAATAATTAAGTCAATTTTACAAAATGTGTTTCCTTTACAAAGGACGAGGTATATTTCACGACTATTAAAATGGGCCGAAACCCGTTCCTTTATTGTTTCTGTCAATTTGGTGGGGCAAAATAAGCAATTATGTGAAAGCCAGTTAATTGAGTAAATGGTAATGAATAATCGCCTTTGACCCCCTCTTTAATTATGTTACAATTGGTGACCAACACGGGACCAAACATAACAGAGCATCCTGGTTAACCACTACTCTATTATTCAAAAAGTATGTTATAATTGGCTTTACCCAACGTGGGACTCTCTTTCTAATTAGACCTTCTATATATGTGTGTGTGTATTTCACTCGAAACACCTCTCAGTGACTGACTAAAAACGAAATCTCAGAAACTACAATGCTTACAAATTTGAAATTTTCAGAATAAACGTAATAAAAGTAATGAATTATTACAATATATATAGTAATAAATAATTTGTTTATTATATTTTATTATAAATCTATAGAAATATTAGTAAAGAAAATATTTGGTATTGAGAAGAAGCTCGTAATTTCGCCCTCGAGCGGGTCGCAGGAAAGGCTGAAAAAAGGGACTGCTTTTGGGACAAAATGACAGTGAAGTGAGGATACAGGTTGCACTGGGGAGCGTGCTCGAGCTCCGCTTAAATGAGTCGTAAAATATCTAGCCGGTGTCGTGACATGCTGCGTAGTTATTTTTGCGAGGGCGGGAGTGTAAAAAAGAAAGAAAAGTAACTGAAAAATAATTGACTAGACACGTTGTCAAAATGTAAATGGAAGGGACAGATGGGATATTGCGTTTTAGAAATTCGGGAGGAAGATTTGGACTCGTTTTAGTGACAGATAAAGTGAAAATGTGAAGAATTGTTGGAGTAGGGTGGGGAGCCTGAGTTATTAAAAGAAAGAAGATCTGTTGGGAGATCCTTGGGCCAGATGGTCGTGCAATTAGCGAGCCACTGAGCGATATTCGTTGAAGTGCTGAAACACTTAGGATGTGGACAGTATCAATATAAAGTAAGGATTGAAGACGGTTAAGAGTATTCAAAATCAAGTAATTGATAGGCGATGACAAGTTAAGAGGATAAGGACGAAGAAGTGCTTTTATAAAAGAAAGGGAACCGAGGGGTGGTCATAGGACCTTTTGCTAAAAAGGAAATTTCCATTAGCAGAGCTGTGAAATGATATGAGTTTATAATTGTGAGAAAGGACGCACTAGAACGAAAGCTGTTCATTGTTCTGAGTAACCCATGTTCGTACAATACAATTCGAGTGACACCGGGCAGAGACGCTTGGGTAAAGAAAGAAGAAGAAGTCGGGTTTTGACCGCCGGGGCGCGCGCCAAGGGTGTAAACAATAAAGGCAAGTGATTTTGGTCAGAACTGTAGAGTGGGGAGCGACCGTTCAAAATTAAGTTTTGGTGTTCGAATTGGAAAGAGGTGCGAGTGAAATTTGACAGACACGTTAAAAATAATGTTGTAATGTCGGAGCCCCGGGGAATAAGGTCTCCTTGTCAAAATTAAATATTGCCTTATGGAAGGAAGAGGGTTGTAGAGGGATGGAAAGGTACTATGGTTTGGAGAGAAGTAGCGTCAGTTTTAACAAACATCGCTATTGCTGAAAATTGAAACACGTCACGACGAAGGAAGCCAATGAGAAGCGAGTCACGGGAATAGAAAAATGATAAGACATTGGTCAAAGAAACTCACGTACGTCAGAAGAGGAGTCATTTTCTCAAATTTTGAGCCACGATGTGGGGACGAGATTATTTAAACAAGGAGCAGCGACGCTCCCGAAACATTAGAACATTACACTACATTGGATCATCAGAACATTACATTAGATCAGAGACCAGACAATGTCTGTTCTTAGTGTCTTTGAGACTGATCAATTTTTGGCTTACATTTTTCTCATAATATCTGACTGATTACTTCAGTCAGAGTGCGGCTGAATGACACTGGACAAGTTCCCGGTGATACCATTTGAGCTTATTTTCTAATAATTTGTATCAGTTGATCATTTATTATTTATTCGTCAGTCGGCGTGCAACAAACTACTTAACTACGAGTTCGTTGCAATTTCTCCGCAATTTTGAATTAATTTGGCGCCAGTGACATTGAAAATTTTTTATTACCTGAGTGATGAATATTTTGTCGAGCGGTAAATGGCAATGAACAATATTACAGCCACTAATCCGAAAAGTCCTCGACATGTTGTGCTAGCTGATGACGTTAATGACATCTCATATCCCACGCGGAGGGCTGCCTGGTTGGTGTAGCAGCGAGTGTACGAGCTGTTCAACTGAGGGTCGTTGAGAATGAACCTTAGTAGCGGAAGGCATCTACACATCAATTTACGAGCATAAACCACGACGTTTTGTAGCTGGAGGTCAAGCTTTCAGACAAAAAGGCAATTGACTGAATTGCTGCGAACAGTACACTGTTAGTACTATCAAGTGTCCGTGAATAATAAAAAAGTGCGCGTGATTTCGCCAAAACTCTTGTGGCGCGAATTAATTTTTATTAATAGTGGTGTCAAAGATAAATGGCCAATGCAAATAGGTTTTGTGTTCAAACGTTCCTAGATTTATATCATGATCACTAACTTGAACATTCCATAAACCAGCTTTCTGAAGTCATCAAAAGGAGCAGATATATTATGTATTATTCTCTAGTATTATAATTGTGTATTTTGGGGGATACTTTGTAATGGGAATGTGCCAATGGAATATTTTGGTGGGTAGTGTTTCTTTTGAGGGTAATTGTGAAGTGTATTTTCATGTAAATAAATAAAATACCCAAACTTTACATGTGTTGCGCTTCCTTTATGAAGGATTTGTGTATATTTCACGAAAATGAAAATGGGTTGAACCTCGACTCTTCCTTTACTTATAGTGTTTTGGGGCAAGTCAAGCAGTTCAGCGTAAATTAGCCAAGTGGGCTAGATAGGTGGTATTACTATTAATCATTTTCAAAGCCCCCTCCAAAATTTTCATTACAATAGACGCCGCAACGTGGAGCAATGCANATATATATATATATATATATATATATATATATATATATATATATATATATATATATATAGTAACAGAACATAATGAATAGTGTAGTGGCAACCACTCATTATCATTAATTAATAATGACGGGAATATCCTAGTGGTTACACCATACATTTAATTAATCTCGAGCCCTACGTTGGAGCGTCAATTGTAACAGAAAATTAAAAGGTTTAGTGGTATAAGTGGTATAAGCTGCACCTTTAACTAAAGTAACAAATTTTGAAATTGAATGGTACTTAAACTACACACATTTAAGTAATTAAGAATCCCACATTGATAACGTCAATTGTGATATAAAACAAGGTTGCCAGACGGACATTCGAGTATACGCGAACCAGAGACTCTTTATGATGATGGAGAATTGAGTGAGATGAATTAAAGTCAGGATTGTTCACGTGTATTGTAATTTACTGACGGGAGGAAGTGGGACCGAATAATGTACGTATATATCTTGGTGGTGCGCTATGGCTAGAGAGGGAGAAGTACAATAGATGTTTGATGGGGTAAATATTAATAATATATAAAATATTTGTGGGTAATAAACAGATCTTATTAGGAATATAAGTGTATTCTTGTACGTTGAGAAGCCCCTTACTTGTCTTCCGCCAGTAACAGATACTAGATCCCGGTAATCCTAGATCTCATCTAATGAGACGAAATGGGGCCGCAAAAATACATACTTTCTTAACTCAATGTTATCATTTTAAAATTAACTTTATTTGAAATAATTAGTATTTTCTCACATTTCACCGAATAACCACATGACCTAAAATATTACTTTTTGTTGTAATTTTTTGGGTAATTGTAATAAAAAATAATAATATTGAACATATGGACTGAAGTTCATTTTCTTACTGATCGAAGAGTACATCATATATTTAGTTTGAGACGTAATATAATTTTAGAATGTACAGATTCCATAGTTCCCTTCAAAGAATATAATAGTTACTCTCCTTCATACGAGGGTAGGCTGAAAAGTAATACACACAAGCGTGTAGAGCACGAACAAATACAAATAGCAAGATTGGGTAAAAAGTAAATTAAAGAACAATTCTTAAGTTTCAAAATGATATATTTATTTTTCAACAAAGTCACCGTTAAGACCAACACATTTCTCCCATATTGTAACACATTTTCTCATTCTATCACTGAGAAACTCTTCCCACATTTCTCGAACCCAGGACTTGACAGCTGCCTTCACCTCATCGTCCGAGGTACAATGATTACCCTTCTGAGTCGTAATGCCGACCCCTATTACAATATTCAAAAGAACGTCGTCTCCTTCCTCACGGGAGCACTACAAAAGTTGCTCGCAGCAATCTAATCGACTCTGTTTGTTCTCGTCTGTGAGAACGGCGTGGTACCCATCGTGCATAGATTTTACGGTATCCCAATTGTTCAATAATGAAGCCGATACGTTCCTTGAATATTCCATTATGGTATGAGATACGCTTTTGAGTGATTCGCCGGTCATTTTGAATTAAATCATCGACGAGTTTGCGATGTTTATCGTCTAAGACATTGGTCACACGTCCGCTGCCCGTTTCATCAACAATTATGGGTTTTTCCAGGATCGCAACCACGAAATTTTATTACCCATAGATAGGAGACCTATCAATATCATCTTCACCATAAACAGCCTTTTAACAACATTAATCTCAGAAGGAGACACTTTTTCAGGAGTTAAAAATTTGATAACAGCACGCTGTTTAACTCGCATTGACATAGCACTACAACACACCTCCATACTTCTGCTTCTCAAAATTCGAATGCGCGTAACGACTTCAAACCTGCGTATGCGTATTGAGGGGTATGTTACATCCACAAGTCGCCTGGCGCGCTTCTGAAGGTAATTTCATTCGCTCTCTACAAGCATGTGTGCATTAGTTTTCACCCTACCCTCGTAGAATGCCAATCATTGCAATTAATACAAAATCTTAATTTAAAATATATGAAATGGATAATTTGGAGTATAAATTGGTAAAAGTAGACAAGAAAATAAGGTAGAGATAAATTTTGAATTTCATGGACAATATGATGACATTAAATGTTTAAAAATGAGTCCGGTTTTATCACAGTTTTTAAGTGACATCCGTCACCTGATGTATCAGCAATTGCGACAGGCAGAAGGCCGTGGACTAACAACCTGAAACAATGGAAGGAATTGCAAATGCAGATAATTTAGTAACTGGATATCACATTCTAAATTTCTCGTATGAACACTATATGTATGTAACAGCTATAACATAGCGTCACACTGAATGAAAGCTATAGATCCGGACAACTTGTTTTGGAATATCAGAGAGCAATCATTACCCCACCCAACAAAAAAAGATATTTGGACAATACCTGATGAAAAACAATACGATGAAATTTAATGTGCAATTATAACTCAACGGGTTGGCTTAACATACATGCCGTGATGTGTGGCAAAGACAAATAACTCTAGCTTAAAAGTTACAGTATCATTTCATGGCAACACTGTTATGTAGATAACATGCGCAAGAAGAGTCTAGGTACAATGATGTACAGAATAGAGAGATGAACCTTGAAACATAAAAACAATATTCTTTTCACATAGTCCAAAAATGTCTACCTAATGGTACAGACTCACCAACCTTCCCTCCTATATTCTTTTTCCTCCTCGTCTTACCCTTTTGCCTTTCAGCATCGGGTTAGCCATTTCAGATATGCCTTCTTATCTGCAGCCTTGCGCTGAACCTCTTGCACCGTTGTTCCTCTCCTTCTACATATCTCTTCCATGCTCTGATCCCATGTTCCTCTAGGTCTGCCAATTGCTCTTTTCCCCTCTTGCCTTGCATTCCATATTGCCTTGGTTTTTCTGTGGCTTTTCATTCTTGTCACGTGACCAAACCATTTTAAACTATTTTCTTCCATCGTCTGTACTAATGGAGTTCGCTTAATCTCTTCTCTTCTTTGTGTGCTTCTTATACAGTCTCTCTTGGTTTTTCCCGCTAAGAATGTTCATTTCTGCTGCCCTTAGTCTGTTTTCCATTTTCTCATTTATATGTAAGCTTTATGTAGCATAAGTTAATGATTTCTTATAGACCGCGTTAAATATTTGTAGTTTTGGTTTGTTTCCTATTCTCATGTTCAGTACGTTATTGTATTCTTGGTAGTAAATTTTATTGGCCTTTTCAATTCTGTTATTTATTTCGGCATCTTGCCTGCCATCCTCTGAGATCACTGTACCTAGATATTCATACGTCGCTACTTGTTCTAATGTCCTTGCCTCCCAGGAAACATTTATTTCTTTTCCGTCCCTACCTATGTGCATATTTTTACTTTTGTTGGTGTTAATCTTCATTCCTCTATCCTGTAATGCACTCCCCCATTCCTGTATTGCTACCTTCATCTCCTCTTCATTACCAGTGATTAAAACTAAATCATCTGCATATACCAAAGACTATCCAAACCGGTTGCATCCTCCAATTTCCAACTTTATATTTCTTAGTTCTCCTTTTTGTTTGTTTTATGATTTGGTCCATGAAAATTATAAATAGTTGTGGGCTTAAAGAATCTCCCTGTTTAATTCCCTTTTCCATTCTAAATTGGCCACTCTTCTGTCCATCTAATCTAACTTGTACGTATACATCTTTATACATACATTTTATAACTCTAATGAGTTTCTTTGGCACAGGCATCTTTTCTAAAGCTTTCCGTAGTTCCATTTTTGGAACCATGTCAAAGGTTGATTTGAGGTCTATGTATGCAATATACATATCCTTTCCTTTACTTAGAGCTTTATCTATGAGTGTTCTGATTATGTGGATATGGTCGTGGGTCTCTCTAAATAGTCGGAATGCGGCTTGTTCTTCCTCAAATTCCTGTTCAAAATGTTTCCAATTCCTGTAATCTTATTAGTTTCTTTTCAATTATTTTGGAGAAGACTTTGCTCACACAGGAAACCAGAGATATGGCTCTGTAGTTTTCACATCTCCATGTGCTACCTTTTTTTATGGATGGGTATAATTATATTGTTTTCCCACTCTTTTGGTATTTCTTCTTTTTCCCATATATTTTTGAAAATAGCTACAAACAAATCTGCAGCCTTATCACCACCATATTTAAGCATCTCTGGTGCGATGCTGTCAGGGTCTGCTGCCTTTTTCTATGTTCTGTTTTAGTGGAGCTTCTTCAACATCCCTAAAGACTATTCCTTCCTCGTCCGCCTCGCTGGGTCCATGCCTCTCACACATTTCCCCCTCCTTCGCAAAAGCCTCCACAGAGCCTTTCACAGAGCTTTCCACTTCTGGGCGTCTTCGTTCGTGCCTCTCACACACTTCCTCGGACACTCTTTCAGCCTCCTCTCCGAAACGATCTGCGTAATACTTCCTCCAAACTTCTAAGATTCTCTCGGGATGTGATTCCATTTCACCATCACTATTTATTACATTTCTCACTGGCTTTATATATTTTATTCTCAGTCCATTAATGGTGCGCCAGTACAGACTCTTGTTTGCTCTATAATACTTTTCGACTTCGTTTCCGAATTCTTCCCAGGTCTGCTGTTTCGACTGTTTGACAGCTATTTTCGCTTTGTTTCTAGCTTCCCTGTATTGTTGCCAATCCTCATGTTTATTGGTCTGTAGATATTTCAGATAAGCCTTCTTTTTGATTTTAACCAGTTCTTTAAACCTTTCATTCCATTTAGTTATTTTGAATCTCGTATTTACTGTTTTTGAACCGTATACCTCCGTTGCCGATTCAATTATAGCTGTTTTAAAGGTACCCCATTTTCTTTCCAGGTCCCACTCTTCTACATTGCCATACTTAAGTAACTTGATACGTAATTTTTCTTGATATACCTTTTTTTTCTTTGTTCCCTGTAGTTCCTCGACTTTTATTTTTTAATACTTTTTACACACTTCTGGATCTTGATGTTAACTTTCATTACTACCAACTTGTATTCAGTGCTAAGCTCCGCACTCCTATAGACTCTAATGTCTTTTACAGCATATCTAAATGCTCTGGTGTATGTGAAGTAATCTATCAAACTTTTGTATTCTACGTGATATTTTACTGTTTTGAATGTAAATTTATGTATTGATTTGTGTGGAAATCAAGTGTTGTCTATCAATAGCTGGTTATCCACACACATCTCTATCATGCGTGTTCCATTCTCGTTTCTGATTCTTTCTGCTACATGCTCTCCTATAATTCCATTCCCAACTCTTCTATCGTTGCCTCTCCTAGCATTTCAATCCCCCATGATCATAATGTGATTGTTATTCTCTCTACGAATGTTTATGGTTCTCTGTAACAGCGTATAGAAT
>NNCF01126744.1:637477-659938 GCA_002313205.1 Laupala kohalensis | reverse complement strand
TATATATATATATATATATATATATATATATATATATATATATATATATATTAATTAAAGTTACTCTTTCTTCAAGTTGTATATCCAGTTTTATAATTCTCTAGTTTACGGGTTCCCAAGACAGCACTATAGCATTTATATCTGGGTCAACTATTATTCCTATTCCCTCTTTCGCTCTTGTTTTCTCTCCAACTTCTGAAAATCTCAGAACATATCCCTTCTTTTTTGTTTCGCTGATACCCAATATCTTCAATTTGTATTTTTCCATCTCTTCCACTATATCTACTTCTTTGTCTGTTAAAGATGTTATGTTCCATATACCTATTCTGATACCATTTCGAATGCGCGGTTGTCTTTCAGTTGTTGATTGATTTCTGAGGCTAAATATTTGGCTCTGAATCTAATGCAACTTATGAGTGGGTGATTAACCCTACGTCATGGAGTCCGATGGGCTACGGCCCTCAACGTTTCCCGGCTAAACGCGGTTTTCTGTCGGGGTATACTTCCCTTAGCCTTTGGGAATCCCTCCCCCTCCTACAAGGCAGCAGGTGGTAAGGGAGCGGGATTGATTGGGGAAGAAAGGTCGTTGTGAAACACACTGTTGAACATTGTTTTCTCGTTCCCCCCTTCGCGTCAATATCTTGACGCAATTTTGGGTAATAAATTTTTCTGGATCATTTGTTAAGAAAGAAGTGGTGGCTGATAACTTCAAAGTTGTCCCTGCATTCTTAGCAGCTTTGCAGATATTTCTAGTCTGACATCACCTTATGTATTAATTTTCTTTCTGAAACCAAATTGCTGAGGAATATACCTTGCCAAGAGACAGGGATCAAAATTCTAATTTAGTTCGTTAAAGAACGCTCAATGAAATATAACTCTTATAACAACGAAACTTACTCTGATAAGAACTAAATAACTAGTGCAAAGGTCTCTAACATGAGAGTATGAATTAGGAGACCCGCTGTATAGTGAAAAAATAGCATATCATACTAATTCAGAATTTTGTCTTTTAAACGTAAATAAAAATAATATAATATTTGAGGCATCTTCGAAGTTTAGAGATCCGTGGTAGCGTCGATTGTGAAACATTTCATTAACCTCATTATTCGCGGTGCGATAAATCCAGGCGATGAGTAGCGTCACCTGGGGAGCAGTTTTAGAACTTTCTACAATTCGAATTCAATTTGTTTTTTAAAATAAATTATGAAATAAATTAAGTTAAAAAACAAGATTACATCCAGTCCCGTTCCAGAAAGTAATCTTTTTAATGATACCTCATTTGTAGCAGTGCGTTGACAATGGTGGGGGAGAAGAAAAATTACCTTTTAGAAGATGAATACAAATGCTCGAGGATGTGCAGTGACATGCAGTGACGAGTATCTGATATTACAACTAAATGCGTTAGACTTTTCAAGTAACTTATTTGTCTAAATACTAATGAATAAAGAACAGTCGTATTTATATTTCCCTCTAAATGAATAAATATTTACGAAAACGAACTCCTTCCCAAACATGACGCTAAAAATATACAATCTATCCTACGCATTTATAACAATGGACGATTCAAACCATGTCTAATAACATTCCTTTGTTTTAACCTAAAATTAGTTAAAACGTTTTTAACCACACTGAAATAAAGCTAGTATTCAATCTACAACTTACTGAATATTGAAAAGAATTACGAAAATACAACGAAAAAACTAGAATATTCACATGCTATTTTTAAACCAAAAAATTAGAAGTGGAAAAAGAGAAAAAATATTAATGTTTATTTCTATAATTGTAAGTAAGAGACATTTTATTTCCAATTTCTAATTATCGAAGGACACGAGGTAGAGGATAATTTAATACTTTGAAATTAAATATATAATAAAATATGAAGTTTTGCATTTTCTGTAATTTCGTTTCCGAACGTTAAAAGCAAACAGGAAATTTTGCATGGACCTAACAGACGGTCTTAAAAAGAAGCAGAATGTAATCAAAGTTCTTCACGATCACATAAATGTTTTATCAGGGAAATATGGAAGATTACTTATGATTCCGTTTTCTTTTCTGATCTTTCAGGATTTTTGCCTGAGTTCACATATCTAACTAGAAAATTACTTTGAATTGCCAAATATTCAATATTTAGTGATGGTGCGACATAAAAGGTTAGTCACACAACACTCACATAATTTTTATAGTAATGACATGGATAATTACGATGCTAGTAGAATCCTGATTAAAAGGCTATTTTGTAATAATGCCAATTATTCCTGAATTATTGGAACACTACAAGTTGTACTAGTACGAAAATGCCATGCGCTAATTTTTATAGTGTTTGTTATGTTGTGAGGTTTGGACCATTAGACCTGCTTTTGTACCTAATCACATGATTTTGGTAGTAGTAAATTGGTTGAAACGATGCTGTGCTACCGGAAAAAATAAGACGGACCGAAATCGTTTTGGAAGGGGTGAGGGAAAACCAAGCTGAAAATCATGGAGACTATACTCAAACGAGGAAACTCAAGAAACGGAGGCGTGTACGTAAATGACTGAATTTTCCTGCCTCTATAAATCAGTGATTCTTGTCAGTGTTACCTGTCAGTCATAAAAGTAACCATTCTTAAACAAATAAAAACATAACTACCCTCTACTAATTCGTATTAGCAGGTCCGAGCACCCGACATTCCGAGCAAAACTTGAAATGAAACGAACTTTCAATTAGCACTTCTTGATTTTCTTATATTTTACGGTATATTTGTTTTTCATTTTATTTTATTTCATTTTAATTTATTCGGTGCACCCCATTAAGCTCGTTGGGATTCACCTCCAACACTTTTTGTTTCTTCGTCCCATTCAGGGTTCAAGAGTGGATATCTCCTTTGCATCGACAACTGTGCCTCATTATTTGCAACTAAATTGTGATGCGCACACCTTTCAGTAAATGACTAGAGGATCAGCTAATTTCTTTTACAGACTGAGTGCAATACACGTCCTAATATGTTTAACAAAATAACGTCCCATGGTAGAAGAGCCTGAAATAATTTTTGAGCAGAGCATTTATTTTATTATATCTTTCGACCGACCCGAAATGCAAGAACCATTTGCAGATGCTGGATCGAAATGTATGGGGGTTGCCCAAAAAGAGTAAGTCGAAGAGTGATGCCTCTCACAGAAGGTTGAAATGTGTTGGCTCCTCTCTTAGGGTAGGCCCAAAAGTGAAGGCCCCTTTCTTAGGGTCAACCAAAAATCAAATTAGACGCATTCAATAAGCTTTAAAACATTTTTTAGAAGGAAATTTATTGTTGAAGTCTCAGAAGTCTGAAAACTATGTAAACAAGAAATAAAATAATATCACACATTTTATTATCTTTCACTGTTATTTATAACTGCATATGACCACATGGAGGATGATTAATAAATTTATTTCCAGAAGGATGAGAGTAAGGTTCCATCATATACAGAGGCATCATTCGAGTACAGTTTCCTCCCTCCTCGAACAATTTTGAAAATAAAAAAAGTAAAATGTGTTCCAACTTATTATATTAGCACTGTTATAAACAACAGGACCATTAATTATCTAACACCAAATAAACAGAAAAGAACACGTTACATAGCACAGAAAAAAGGAAAATTTACAACGCTCAATTTTCACCCAATGTTCGCCTATCTCACTTCACTCGGTCTGTTCACGCCTCACGGGTTTCGTCCTCAGATTCCACAGTACCTCGCCGCTTCGTCTCATATCGCACGACGCGTCACTGTCTCCTGCTGTACAATCTCACGTTCAAACCTTTTCACCAACTGTCATTCTGTCCCCAACCCTTGTCTATATTCGTCTAATCTTTTATCAATTAATTCCTCCCACTTTTCTACCCGTCATTAATATTCTTTTTTATATCATTATGTGTCTCATCTATCACATTTTACTATATTGTCTGTCTTGTCACAACAAATATTAGACATAAATTCGCCATTTCTAATTTATTTTCCAAAGCTATCATTTGTGATATTGTATCATATAATTCCTATATTTACCCCAGTCGTGCTCTCAACATTTCATTTTCGTTTTTCATATGTAGTAATTGCCGCGAAATATCTTTAACATTATCCCGAATTTTCTGTTGCACTTTCCCTAATTCTCTGCGAAAGAGCTTCTTTTCAAAAATCTCTTTTGTAACATCTCATACGTTTGCTTCTTCGTTTGATTTTTTCCTTTTCCTTTCTCCTGCCCGCCTTTTCTATATTTCTTGTTGAATATGTCGCTTTTTTCGTACTATACTTGTTGTTAGTACTGTTTGTGCACACCCGTGACTTTATTACCTGTGACTAACTTCATTACACTGTTAAGGGAGGGAAATGTACACCCAACGCACTGCGACAGTGTTGATCTATTGTGCTTCCTTTAAATTTCGAAGAGTCTTGCTTCCTTTGCGAAGATCGCAAGCCTACTAACCGATACTTCCTGGAATTCATGTAATTACATGAATTCGTAATTGAAGTGTCTATTTCTTAAGACTGCGAGTACAGCCAGTCACAGAGCAGGTGAAACACTGTTTTCTCTGCGTTTTGGCATTTCCTACTTAAGGAATTTGTTATTAAACCAATATTGTGATGTCCTCTTAATATACCCGTTAATAGTTCAACTGTCCAATTAAGTAAACCTCTACTAATATTACGCAGTTCTAGTGCCCTGCTTCTTGTCACCTCTTTAATGGATGCTTTTGACTGTTCGTGTCCTGGTATTGAAATGCAACACGCTTTCTGTTGTACGGACATGTCCATAGGACAACCCTACCCTGGTTTCAGGTCCTATAATCGTATTACTAAATCCTCCCTCCGCCAGCTTATCTGCTTTTTTATTTTCGTAGATATCTTGGTGTCCCAGCACCTTCAACAGTTCCACTGAATTATATGAGACCTGTGTCTGTAAGTTTTCTAGACATTATCAGACCTTTGGATTTGATCTGACTTCTCTCAAGGGACTTTTAGGCCGCCTGACTATCAGAGGGTATAGTGATCCTTCTACTTTGATAGTTCTTTTCTTAACACTGGCTAATATGGCATACAGTTCCACTTGAGAGACAGAGGCATATTTTCCTATGTTGAAGGATAAATTTATGATACAGCCGTATACTCCCGCTCCAGTTCGCGAGGTAGTTTGGATCCATTCATGAACCTGATTGGTACTTTCCGTATCCTTATTCTTTTTAGTTCACATTCACTGCGTACAGGATATGACAGTGAATGTCTTATCCTCTGATCTCTTCGGTGTTATTATATCTGTATTCACATGTAATATATTATCCAGTGTTTTGTCCCAGAGAAAACAGAGGTATCCATAGCATCTTTCAAGATTATGTGCCATTACTTACAAGTCTGTTAAGTTCAGTCCTTGCATCACCTTGTATCCATAGATGGAGAGGAGGGAGGTCAAGAAGAACTTCTATAGTGACTGTAGAAGCAGTCATAAAAGTCATAAACGCACTCTGGTTAAACTAATGCTATCTACTCTTTGCAGTTTGGATAGTTGTTTCCAGCACTTACCTACATTAACTCTAGGCCACCACTCTAAAGCGGCATACGACATAATGGGTCTCACCGTTGTAATGTATATCCAATACACCACTTTTGGTTTGAGTCTCCATGATTTATCAAGTATAGTTCGACAAGCCAAGAATACTCTGTAGGCTCTGTAGGCCTGTAGGTAATGTTTGAGTTCATTATTGTTTCTTCCAAGTCAGTCACTCCTATATCAGTCTAAGGTATTTGACTTAATCAGAGCATTGTATCATAGCACCTCCAACACTTGATTTCTTAAGGCTATTGAAAAATAAAAGTTTTTTTGTTACCAACGAGTGGCAATTATTAACGACATAACACCTATTATATTTCTACAGCACCCTCATTCTACCTTCTACGTTTCCAAGATCTTTACATTGGAGCTTTCTCATACAACGTCTCACCCACTTGACAACGGAATAACAGTCTGTTCACTTCTGGCGTGCTCCGTCTTCCGTTTCATTCCTCCACGGTTCTCGCCGTTTCGTCTCGTTACCATGCGGCGTGTCACTGACGCTACGTCCTCCACTTGGCCTCTTAGACACACACACACACACACATATATATATATATATATATATATATATATATATATATATATATATATATATATATATCATATGTACACAGCGATCTTGTGTACTGGTTCTCCTAAGGGGAAAACATTGTTTGGGATCTCTGTCTTTGTCGCACATCGTCTTGGGTGGGGGAACTCAATTCTCTTCTATGACAGTTGACTGTTCAGCACAAATACCTTACCCCTTGCAAGCGGATGTGCGAGAGTGAGGACGAGACCAAACAGTATCTTCTCTCTGATGTTATTACGGACAACCCACAGAGGATATCAATGAATCTATATCATATATCAGTATATGCGTATATAACCCCCGACACCAGCCCTTATCTGTCGCTAATCGAAATACTTATCTGCCAAAATCTAGAGAAATAACGAAAAATGTAGCATAATACTGAAACTTTTTTCACTGTGAAAAATGTAATAGTGGATTAATAAGACACAGGTGAAGCGAGTGACATGAGCTCTCCCCTACGAATAGTATAAGCCTAGTCTATTCTTTATCCGTCGAAGTTACGGATAGTGAAGAGCCAAGAGACCGGGGTCCGCTGTAAGGGAGAAATCCGGAATTTGGATATCCTCTATAACAATTGCATTTAATGACTTCCTTTAATTACACATATTTTCTGTTTTTTTTGACACTATCAATGCAACACAAACACAAGATTTTCCCCCACAATAACTCGGTAATTAACATTTATTGAGAAATAGGTTTGAATAGTATCGACACACATTTATGTTTATGTAATGTTTATGTTTATGGCCTACAGCAACACTGACAAAATTAACTGTCTTACAGAGTAGGAAAATAACATTACAGTTTTGCTACATACGACCGCTTTCCCCCACTCCTTGGTTTTCTCCCGGTGCATAGTTTCCATGGTGAAAACATCAACTAATATGTCCCAATCAGCTCTAAAATAATCGAATAAAATGTGTTACACTCATAGCTGACATGTGACGTCACAGTTTTTTGAGTTGAAGTTAACATTAAGTAAGTCAATAAATAAGTCGCAAAACTAGATAGAGACAATAATAATCAAAGTAACGTCCTGACATTTATTTAACATTTCGACATAATCACCCAGCACATTCACACTTATTCCATCTCTTTACAAGTCCTTGAAAGCGTGTGATAAAGAAATCTTTTCGTTGTTTGAGCAGCCAATGAGTAACCTCTTAGATTACGGCATCATCAAAATGACGACTTCCCAAATGATTTTAAGGGGTCCAAACAGACTAATATCACCTCGCCGCGTTCACAGGCTCACCGTGAAGGTAGAATTTTTGTAATATGACCCCTTGCATGTCCCGAAACACGGTGAGCATAACCTTGCGGGCTGATAGTATCATCTTGATCTTTTTTGTTTGGGAGGTAGAATGTATCCATTCTATGGAACATCGTTTGGATTCTATGGAGTAGATCCAATGTTTCGTTTCATGAAAGGTCATACATCTTTCATTAATTATTTAATTATGTTACGTTGAATGAAAAAATGGGAGACGAGACCGAGATTCAAACTCGGGACCTTAAACTTTTCAAAGAATTGTTTTCAATTTGGTTGGAAGAAACTAACCAGTGTATGTAACATCATCCTCAATAATGTATCAGTGTTTGATTTGTTTAAACGAAACATTGGATCTACTCCATTCATTGTGCAAACATACATTCAATAAAAAATGTATGAGCCATTGGATGAAAACATGTGTAAAGTGTCCATTGTGTCGTGCACCCCTAGTGAATTGTAAAAATTATATGTCGCACTAATTGTCATTCCTTCCAACCATATAGAAAATTTTTTTTATCGACATACTTCGAGTCTTCACCAATTATTATCGTAATCGTATTCGTATCACACAGAATAGGAGAGAAAAATCAAAAGTGGGGGTTGAAATTTTTTAAATACAGTCAACATTTATATTATTAAAGCTATATATACTACACAATGGAAACCCATTCACGTCACAAAGAAGAAGGAGGAGGGTTATCTTTCTTTTCGGAAACACATTGTATTTCCATCGCCGTTCGCTAGAATGGGTGCTCGTGTGTGTCAATGCGTGTGTGTGTGTTGTGACGTCTGCTACTTTAGAGTGAGAACGCAAACCCGGAAGTGTGTGTGACCGATAGGAAGCGTGTTCGAGGATTCTATGGTTTCTCCTCACTTCTTCTACACAACCAAAAACAAAATGGTTGTTTGCTTCAATTGACGTCACCAGAAAAAAAATGTATACAACAATTATAAAATTCTATTCAAACATTAAAATACATTATAATTTTTTTTTCTACTCATAACAATAAATTCATACAAACACTATACATTACAAATATATTTTTTTCACAACAAGCATTGCGTGTTTTCTTCACTTTTAGAAATTATACATTAACGATAATCATTTCAAAAAAATTAGACTCTACAAAAATTGAATATACTTCATATGTATACTTCATTTATTGTTATATACAAAATAAATAAATAATTTCCATTGTTACCCTCTCTTTCTTTCTTTCTTTCTTTCTTTCTTTCTTTCACTCACATTCTTCTATTGGTTTGGTGAGGGTGGTAAACTAACACTATATTATTATTTCCAAATGTATAACATTAATATTATAATTGCTATGTTTATTGGTATAACATAGTTTATTATATAGACATTCAATCCATTCAATACAGAAAAAAATGTATCACCATTCTATATGTCTTCACCAAATCATTACCACTAACTAATAAAAGTAATGTCTTTTATTCATAGTATACCTTCAAATATCCATCCATTTCTTTTCTTTTTCTTCTATCTCCATCTACGAGTATGTCATATTGCTTCGAATAGGAGAGAGAAATCAAAAGTGTGTGTGTGTGTTGACAAACATTTACAAAGTTCCATTACCAATACTATAACATTACTATTTTCAAAACTATAGCATTTTAAACATTCAAAACAATACGTTTATTGATAAAAAGAATAGATTATTGACAATCATAACATTCATATAGAAATAAATAATTGACATTACTTCATAATTAAAATCATAATTCGTTCCTTTTCCCCTTTCGTATCATCCACAAGTCTCAGATTTCATTACAAATTAAACTACTTTATGCCTTCCCCAACCTCACAGACACACACTCCAAACTTCACATCCAGCTAACTAGAACACAGTTCTATCTCAAAGTGGCAGCCATCATGGCCAAAACATTATATAACAGGAGTGACCACACCCGGATATGAGGGTGAGATATGCACTTTAGACAGCCCGTACATTACACTCTCACAATCTCAAAACTCCTTCTCCTTCAAACCAAGCCTATATAAAATTACAAAATGGAGTATGATTTCAGCGTAAACATTAAATATAATAATAATTTAAAAAAACGCCACCACAAACCTAGAATCTTTTTTGCAAAATGGTGAACGACTTCGACGTGAAAATAAATATAATAAAAACAACTCATTGCATTTTCTTTTCAAAGCTACTCTAATACAATTGGAAATCACTACTAAACTCTCACATTTATTGACATTCTTCTTCTTCTTCTTCTTCTTCTTCTTCTTCTTCTTCTTCTTCTTCTTCTTCTTCTTCTTCTTCTTCTTCTTCTTCTTCTTCTTCTTCTTCTTCTTCTTCTTCTTCTTCTTCTTCTTCTTCTTCTTCTTCTTCTTCTTCTTCTTCTTCTTCTTCTTCTTCTTCTTCTTCTTCTTCTTCTTCTTCTTCTTCTTCTTCTTCTTCTTCTTCTTCTTCTTCTTCTTCTTCTTCTTCTTCTTCTTCTTCTTCTTCTTCTTCTTCTTCTTCTTCTTCTTCTTCTTCTTCTTCTTCTTCTTCTTCTTCTTCTTCTTCTTCTTCTTCTTCTTCTTCTTCTTCTTCTTCTTCTTCTTCTTCTTCTTCTTCTTCTTCTTCTTCTTCTTCTTCTTCTTCTTCTTCTTCTTCTTCTTCTTCTTCTTCTTCTTCTTCTTCTTCTTCTTCTTCTTCTTCTTCTTCTTCTTCTTCTTCTTCTTCTTCTTCTTCTTCTTCTTCTTCTTCTTCTTCTTCTTCTTCTTCTTCTTCTTCTTCTCCTTCTTTCCATTGGAATACATTCCATACTATTAATATTAATATTCGATTAAATTCAAATACTGACATATTTTCTCTCTCTATTAAACGTTACGATTACACATGCTTCAATAGAATTATTAATATAATAATTATTATTGGATTTTATTAAAAAACTATACATCTATAAATATTATTATGCCATTTCAATAGAATTATTAATATTATTATCAGATTATTTCATTCAGATTACATTCAACTTCAATTGAAATAATTATTAATATTATTATTATTACTACTGGATTTTATTCAAATTGCATTCAATAGAATTATTAATATAGTATTATTAGAATTGGATTTTATTCAAACAACAAAAAATTATTAAAAATTAGAATAGAATATTCAATAGAGAATTGGATTTTATTGATATATAATTAAAATAATAAATATTTAAAAAATTATTACAATTGGATATTAATTCAATAGAAAATTCAATTTTTCTTCTTCTTCTTCTACTTCTTCTTCTACTTCTTCTTTTTTATCATTATTATACATTTAATACCATTATTATTAATATTAATATTCGATTAAATTCAAATACTGATATTTTATCTCTCTCTATTAAAATTACGATTACACATGCTTCAATCGAATAATTAATATAATAATTATAATTGGATTTTATTAAAAAACTATACATCTATTGGTTTTCATTGAAATACAATTGAAAAAAATATAACAATAATTATTAATATTAAAACTAAAATCCCGCCTTTTCTCACACTAGAAAACATGTATAAGCTTTCTCATGTGTGTCCGCCATCACTAAATAGACGTTATCACACACAGCATTCCACCTCCGGATATGAGAGTGAGATATCTTTCGCCAACCACAAAGCCCAACAACACAATCTCTGTCGCCTCCTTCTTTCAAACGCCCACCCAAATCATTTTAACAAAATGGAGTATGCTTTCGACGCTAAAATTAATATTTTCAAAACTACATAATGCTCTCATTATGATTACACAAGCTTCTAACATTAACTTTTCAATAGAATTCATCATATTATTGCATATGAAATATAAGACATTTTTTTTCAAATTCAATAAAATTGGACATTCAATAGAAGAGGAAACAAAAAACAAATTAGAAAATAGTATTAAAAGAATCAAATTTCATTCCAATCACATAGAAAAATATTATTATTATTATTATTAATATTCCAATTGAAAATTGGATTTTATTGGCATTCAATTGAGAAATCAAAATTTTTTTTTATTAATATTAAAACAGATTATTCAATTTCAATAGAAAACAATATTATTATTATTATTCATATTGAAACTTCAATTGAAAATTGGATTTTATTGACATTCAATTGAGAAATTATTAATATATAAGTATTAATAATTATTATTTATTAAATATTAAAGTATTATTATTAATATTAATTCAAAAAATTAGAATTGAATTTCATTGAAATACAATTGAAAAATATAATTATTAATATTAACTCAAAAAATTAGAATTGGATTTCAATCAAATGCAATATAAACAAATTATGATTAGAATTGGATTTCATTGAAATACAATTGAAAAAGATAATTATTAATATTATTATTCGAATTGGATTTCATTCACATTCAATAGAAAATAAATAAAAAACTATTGTTTATATTACAATTATTATTCGCATTGGATTTTAATCAAATTCAATTGAAAAAAATAAAAAATTATTACAATTATTATTCGCATTGGATTTCAATCAAATGCAATAGAAACAATTGGAATTTAATCAAATTCGATAGAAAATTATTAATATAACAATTATTATTATTATTGGAATTCAATCGAATTCAATTGAAAAATAAAAAATTATTAATATTAAAATAATATTCTTCGAAATGTATTTCATTGAAATTCAATTGAAAAAAAATAAAAAAATAATTACGATAACAATTACTATTCGAATTGGATTTCAATCACATTCAATAGAAAAACAAATAATAATAATAATTACAATTGAAAATAAAACAAATTATAAACATAGAATAATTCATTACATTATTATTATTATTATTATTATTATTATTATTATTATTGGATTTCATTTATAGGCATTGGACACCAACTATTTACACACGCGATCGTATGTGACGCCATACCACACATATGGTATTCGATTCGAAGAAGAAAACAGATTATGACATACTACGTCATTCAAACAAAATAAAAAAATAGTCATATAAAGATTCCACTACAGATCGCCATCCACTTCACTCTACGCAAGACTTCGTCCAAAACACTACAGCTCTTTTTCACTCTGCCTTGCTTTCGTCGTAAACAAACCATACGCTTCGATTACGCCATTTTCTTCCTTTTTTTCAAATACCACTGTACACCCAATATATATCCCAAATACTTTTATTGTTCCATCATTGCTACTGATTGCATGTTACGTGGCCTCCTCCTTCTTCTTCCTTCCCTTCGCCAACCCTGCCATTTTTCTTCTTCCTGTTTTTCAATACCACTGTACACCCACTATTCCAATAATCTATGGAATAGTGCTGGACACCCATCGTCCATAAACTTTACGAAAGTTCAACTGCTCTAGCACTATGTTCCTTGCGGTTCCATGTGAACAGTATACAGCACGCGCTACGTGATCTATGGTCACATGTCAGTATCTACGAGTGATTTATTCCAGATGCTGCACTGTGACTGAAGTTGACACCTCCAAGAAGCTCCTCATCTGTGAAGCTTTGCCTTACCGTGTTAAATTTCTGAATCCAATTGTACACAGCTTTCCGTGAGAAACAGTTTTCACCATACACGGGATGCATTTTGCGATGCACAGTCCTTTGACCCACAGAAAAGCGCATAAATGGACGCTGTTCTTCTCGAGTACACTCATGCAACACAACCGACATCGTGCACTGGTTGACTCTGACTGACTTCCTACCTACGAGATGTCACGCAGCCTATACGACAAGCATATGTATACTGCCATCTGCTGGAAAAAATTCACTCGTAATTTCAAACGGTATAAGAGAAACTGACGTTTGCGACTTGACTTGCCTTCATAGATACATTAGAGTCATTAAAAAATCATTGTATAAGATTTTTTTGAAATAATTGTATATTTTTCTTTCAGGTCAATTTCTTTGTGCTAACATATAAATTTCATATTGAAAAGTATTGCAATAGGGCCCTTTTTTTGTATAATCGTCCAAAACCATACCGACCAAACCCTGAATTGGCTAAAAGTTTGTATTTCGGTTAATTTCTATTAAGAACAAGAAGAGAGCTCATTTTTTCGATAGTATTGTCACTATTTAACAATAAATTACTTCGAGTCTATTTTATGCGAAAGTTAAGTCTAGGTGCATAGAGTGTGAAATAATAAAAAAAATCTACGAGTGCATCATTATAATTCAGTATATGTAAGACTTAAAATGTTTCCATACTCAAACCAAAAAATTCCTTACTTTTGCCCACAGAGGGACATTTCAAGATCAAAACAAAACAAATGCTTCTTTTTTTTGGTACTACCTGGTACAACCTTTGTGTCTTGTGTCTAAAGTCTCTAATCAACGCGGGAAAAACGTGTTATCTAGACTTGATTCCAAAACCAGATGTCTTTACGAGCTCTGGAGGTGAGATTTCGCTTCTTTCCGACATGGGAAAGTATACAAGTTTAAAAGGCTAACTGGGTCAAAGAAGTGGCACGTGATTTATTTAGTACATCCTTCTTGGCATCATTGTCTAAAGGACATTAGAATGTTATTACAGAAACCCCATGATTCGTTGCATTTATATAATTCTAGAAAGCAAACTCTCAATTTTGTTAATTGGTTTAGTAATGATTGGCTATATTTAGTAATATAGAGTTTGATTCTCAATTAGTTTTAAGTTTAAGAATGAGATAGTATATGAATAGGGGGAATTTTTTCTTTTATGTTTAGTTATTTCAAAGTAGTGTTATTTTATTACATGGTTATTTAAAATATTATTGTGTTATTCTTAACTGTCGGGAGTACGTCATCCCGTCACATCCTCGAAAAGAGACCTTCCATTCCATAAGCACTAGAGTAAATTATCTATACCTAGTTTTATACTTCTTTTCGTTATAATAGGGATATTTCGTCTGACGTGTCCAAGAAAATAAAATATTCCATTTCATATATAAATGTGGTGTGTTTTCTCCTATTGCGCAGAAATCCCGCATGGCATCGCAGATCCTTAAGGTTTCAATTGAGTAACATTCTCAATACACGAAGAAGATCTATATATTTACTCCGCTTTTGCGGTTTCGTCATCATTATCCTCATAATTGTTCTCCTCCACAAAAAACAGCATGAGAATGATGGAAATAGTGAAATACACTTTTCGCCGGATCCATTCTATTCAGGAGCCAATGAGAGCAAGGACATCTTATTAGGTGCGTCAGCTCAGGGTGTACTTGATGCAATCTTCTGGTTTCGATTATTCATGAAGTTGGTGACATTGCCAAGGTCCTTCTTAATCTCATACGGGAAGTGTGATGACTTTTAACAAAATATTTAGATTTCTTAATCTTAGTAAAGGAATTTACAATGATTCTTTCTACAATACGAATACCCATATTTTTTAATGTTTCATTGAAATGGTGTAGGGGAATAAACGATATCGAAAACTTTCGGTTCCTTCCTTTTGTCTCTTTTTTTCTGACTGTAAATAAAAATCATAAAATTATTTCTTTTGTTCATAGCAGTCATCACACGTACCGTTATAGTTCTCTAATATCGTAAAAGCAGTTTATACCCTATACCCAGATTTTTAAACACTATACTCAGAATAATCTATAGTTCGATAATAACTTGTACATGTAATTTTGTTTTGCGTAAAATTACAAACATATTGACATTCTATTAGTTTTATAATTCGCAGCTAACTTTTTATCTTCTCTAGGAACTTTTGCAAAAAAAAATTTGAATCCGCCTCTGCCTTAGGGCCCTTGATCGGAATTGATGGGATGGTCCCTTGCTTGTTTCCGGAGAGTAAATTAGTTTTTTTTCCTCCACGTGGTCATACGCAGTTTGTACTGTTTTTGACAATAAATTTATTATTATTACCCTTCAATACAGGTTTAAGGTTCCAGAGAGACAATTTCTGTTACTCATATTTTTTGCTACACGATTAGTTAGCATTAGAAATAATGGAATTTGACTGAAGTCATGAAGATCTGTTGTACACACATACTACGTGATTCTGTTTGTTTAGGGAAATATTCCGCTGTTGATAAGAAATTCAGGTGCTCATTCGTTCAAATCATATTTTGAATAGATAATATACTCTTTCTGCTCATCAGCATTATACACGGCCTTCCGAATATGCGAGTGACTGTTCACTCGAATCCAAGGAAAATATTTAACATTCCGTGAGCTTGAACTGAAATTGAGTAGACGAGAGGGTTCGGAAACCCCTGGAGAACGAGTTCTAAAAGTTGCTGGCGATGGGAAAATGATGGTTCCAATATGCGTTCGCAAAACAATTTTCATTTATGTGACAACATTTGATTTTGTACGCATCAGGAGGGGGAGAGGTAGGACATTATGTAATTATTGAGTAGGGATAACAACATCTGAACTATTGTGTTATGAAGGGGAGAGGGTGTTAAAAAATTGTAATTTCTGTGTTACGTAATTTATGGATGACCCCTAATAGTACTTGTTAAATAACTATTGTATTCCATCATATATTGTAATAAAACTGATGGGTGGGGTGCTGAAAGTCATCAAGCCCCACGTTGGAGCGTCAATTGTAATAAAATGAATTTAATTTGGGGAAAAAATATAAAATAGGGTAGTGCTTAACACTTACCTAAAAACATAAACCCTGGCTAGCTCGTTCTAATTTATTTCTTAAGTGTGTTCGTGTTATTTAACTAAGTGGGAATAACACACACGGTTCCTTATCCCAGAAGGAAAACGCGTAATAAAACAAATTGGCTGAATTGTTTATTTACAATTGATACAAATTTACTTAAAATTACCATGTTCACATCTCCAACATCACACAAAACAAAAATGAGAAAAATCCCTAGAACTTCAAAATACTTGGTATTAATTACTACCAGTTAGTAATAACCTTCACAATCATTAATGGATTTAATGAATACTGTCATACTCAGTCATCTTTATACCCTCATTATTTACACAATTCCAAAAGTTCTGAGCGTGGGCCATAATCATTTTTGTTCGTAACACTCGGTCTTCTTGCCGCCGCTAATTAATCTAAGACTGGATGCAACCAGTTTTCAGGTTACCTTAGAATTGATGACTAGACCAGTTTAAATAATGGGTGCAGATGTACACGCCATGGAAAACAGCCTCAGCATACCCGTTTCGTCATCGTACCGTTCATTTGTAGAAAAAGTTCGTTCAACTTCTCGCAACAAGATAAAAATCTTTACTACAGCCTCTTGTTACGAAACAAAACTGTTGATATCCCAATAGTTCTCGGATGAATCCCGAAGTTAACTTCATGAACTCTAATAGAACATGATGCTTCGAATGACTGATTGAGCGCAAGAAAACTGCTAACATGAGCGCAGCATGAAGCTTGAGTCTAATGCTGGAATAGTGATTGAATTCTGCTTGAATCCGCGCAGAATTATTGATTGATTGAGTATTTATTTAACCTTCTCGGCTATTTTTACACGCATAGAAAATACAATATACAACACAATACATTACAATAAAAATTATACAGACATTAGTTTCAAAGTATCGTTTCTGTATCTACATATCTATTAAATTTTTACTACTACTGTGACACTAACCCGAAAATATTTACTTCTTAAAAAATAACGTCTTGCATTTTCATTACTAGGCTGAATGTCAGCGTCCTTCAACGTTTTGCTGACGAATGCCATAGTGTCGACGGTGAGTGTTGTAACAAAACAAACACCACGCCACTCATTGTCACGGTCTCGTCAGTATTCTTGTATGTGGCTTAACAAATTCTTTCATTCGATGTTTATATGGCATCCAATTAAAATCAGAGCGAGTTTCTCTAACTTTTCTACATGCCTCACACTTCCTATTTGCTGTCACTCTTATTTCATCTGAAAAACATTTTTTACCTTCCCATTCTTTCGGTATTTTTAATTTTTTTACAGATGCATTTACATTTGGGTCTTTCACTGCACAATGATCTAATTTATCTATCTTCGTCTCATTATTCTCAAGATTAGACTCTATATTTCTTTGACTTCACAAAATTATCAACATTGAACAATTTACAATTCCTAGCAAGCAACTCTCTCAGTTGAGTCACGCTACTACTCAAACTCAGTTCAACTTTTTTCCATGCATAATCCATTATTATAGGTTGATGGATTACTTCAACATATATTTTACTGTTTTAAAATACTAAGTCTGTAATTGTCTGGCTATCACTGGTTACTCTTATTGCACTGCTTACATATTGTTTCATTCCTAAAATCTGCATTTTAGTTTGTAGTTTCTTTGAATAAAAAGAATCAGTTTTACAATCTACGAGTATATTAAAGTCCCCTATCACCATGAATTCATTGTGTGACATACATTCTTCCACAACATTCTCCAAAAACTGGATTAATTCACCATCACATACACTTGACAATTGGTATATCTCTTCTATCACACCATTGTAATCATTTTTATTAACATTCACTTCTATAAACCCACAGTTTGCAAGTATCTTCTTTATCATTAACACTTCCCTTTTTATGTCTTCCCTCAAAAATATCAATAAACCTCCTGAATACCTTTTCTCCCCGTCACATCTAACTAAACTGTAGCCACTTAAATTCACTTCACTATCTTCAGTTTCTGTATTTACTCTTTTCTCTGATAGTACAAACACAGCTGGAATAATTTTTTTAATGACCATATTTTCTATTTCATCTTTATTTTTACTATCTGCGCGTTATTATTCATAATAACATCTTTATTCTTCTGTTATTGCTATGCTTTTACCTTTCTATCCTCCCATCCTGCTCTTTTCTTCTCCTGATTTAGGAATCTCTTGTATGTCGGGCATTCTACATTGATGGCTTCGCGTTTGTCATTTATATTCAAATTAAATTTTTCGTTTCTTAGCTTACAATTAATACATTGTTTTTTATCTTCTTTACAATCTGCCGTTACATGGTTCCCTGTGCATTTATAGCATGTTATATTTCTCTTACAGTTTCTTTTCTTATGAATGAAACCCCAACATTTAAAACATCTTTTAACTCTGACGTAATTGTACACTTTACATTTTCGCCAACCAACTTTAATTTTCTCTCGTTTCTGTATAATCTCTTGTGTAAGCTCGTAGACTTCTATAATTATAGATCCTTCATTATTCGTTGATTTCCTCATATTTTTAGCATCATTTCCTCTGTCTTTTACAATTCTTTTTACGATTCGAATGCGACAATCTTTATTTATTTCTTCCATTCTATTTTGTTTCTTTATTGTAGATACCAAATACTTGCTTTTATTTCTTCATCATCAATATCTATTATCTTCAATTTTGATGTAACCTGCTTAGGTTCCATTACTTGGAAATCCTTCCCAAGATTTTCTTGTACTTCATCTTATAGTTTTTATCTCTTCTTCCGTTTCAAATCCCAGGAAAACAGCACCGTTACCTCCCTTTTTTACTTTTGTGTGATCCCCACATCCATATTTGTAATATCAACTTTTTCTTTTACTAGCGTTTTAGTTTTTTCACTTTCTTGAACCACTTTTTGTTTCACAACATCTATGTTTTCCTTCCTTTTCACTTTGACGACTTCCAAAAAAAATTTCGTTTTTTCCTTCGGTTCTTCTGCCCCTTTTAGTATACTGTTCTTTAATTCCGCTATTTTTGTCTAATGTCGGCGAATTCTTCCTGCATCACTCCCTTAATTCCCCTAATGTTATTTCTACATGTTTCCTCATCATTCATTTCTTTTATCGTTCTTACTATCCTGTCAATTTTTGCTTCCATGTTCGATGGTACATTTCCATATGATTGACGCCTACCACTGGCACTACCTTCACTAAAGACCTTTCCTCATATCTTGTCTGTCTCGAAAAAATGAAAAAAAGATTGATTGAACGATCCTGGACTGCCTCCGCGTCCTGCTTTTATCACCTCATTCCCCACTGTCACGTGATTACAATCTCGAAAACCATGTGTCCATGTTTCGCCAATACTGTCAAATTTCCACTCCATGCGGAACTCGTATAATTGGGTGAATTTAGATAGCGAGTGCAAGTTCTTGGCCACTCAGAACGTTCCTTTTTGGAAAGTTTCGTTACTTCAACGGCCACGTCTCATTCAACCATCTCCTCACTTCAACGCTTCAACCTAAATTTGGACACATTCGAACCTTTAACTGCCACCCTTGTCTCCCACGTATCTCTTACCAACCGCTCCTGCGACGCACGCCTAACAGTCGTAGCCTCGTGGCGTTTATTATCTTATTGCCAGTGGTTCCGAGCTACAAGTCGAGCCGCCTTTCTCCCCGCTCCCTGGTCGCTGTCTTTTGAGGTCCCTTTAAGTTTGGAATGAAGCTCTTTCTTTTCACTGCTCCAATGCCATGTGTTCTCCTCGCAGTTGTATCTTAAAACCCGCATCTATTCCTAACGTCGACTTCCTCTCTTCCAAAATATATTTTGTAATTTTCAGTTGCTTCCCAGTTTCAATCTAACGACGCCATCCCTTACGTTAACAATTCTTTTGCCTCCCACTTCTTTATAAAAAATAAACTCGTAGTTGTCGAGACTCTTCCCTTTCGCCTCAGTTTTTATGACTCTTCTCACAGACAAAGCAACACCAACCCTGCGTGTCCTTGAGTTGTGGTTAAAATCCTCGTCTCCCGCTCCTACTGTGCTGTGGCAACGTTCTCTGTACTTTTCCGCTTGCCAACGGACATTTTTAAATTCTTATAACATCGCAAACATTTATTAATAATTAATAATTAATCAATTCTTACAATATAAATTAGAATATATCGTGATGTTATAAGAAATAACTGTCTATTTTTATTCTTATCTCAGGGGGCGCATGTCATGATTTATCTTGGGGCGCAGAAGTGATAAATCTGTCACTGTAATCTTAGTAATCCAGTCTCAGTAGTTTGGTGGAAGTTCAGTATTATGGTAGTTTGATGGAAAAAATAGAAGTTTCTTTTTTAATAGTTCCTTATGTTTCGGAGGTGCTTAATCCAAATTTCAACTTTACCACCTCAAAAGGCTTGAGCGTTTTCTGAAAAAATCGAAGATTGTAGAAAATATACTGTTTTTTAGTTCTTGTGTGTATCTTGTGCATTTCCTAATAAATTTCCTATAAATGAAATCTTTCCCGAATTTTTGTCCGACAAACAGATATGGAACGCGGTGAATTTACGAGTTTATTTTTTCTCCATAATATCGAAATTGACCTCAAAAGACATTTCTTCGGTTTTTTGCTTATAACTCGACAATATACACTTCTAAATGATAGTGCCCGGCACCAAGAAAAATTACATTAATTTTACTTCGAATTATGTGTGTAATAGAGTATTTTTCGTCAAATGAATTGTTTAACCTCTGATCAACGTGTTAGAGAGCTTCTAAATTGAATGTATTTTGGACGTAACCGCTAAGTTAAGAATATTGTGATATGTTTTCACAATATTCTTATTTATAATTATTTATTCAGTTCACATGTAGTACATTACAAATATACGTAATTAAATAATGAATATGAAAATTATTCAATTTCCCGAAAGTGTTCTACAAATTCCGAGTTTCTCATCTTCGTCGGACAAAAATTCGGTAAAGACTCGAGTGCGAGTTTACGAGTTATAAACAAAAAACAAAAAAATATAATTTTTCTATGGTTTTCAAAATTTTCTCAAAACGCTCAAGCTTTTCGAGGAGGTAAAGTTTAAATTAGGATTCAGCACCTCCGAAAACATAAGAAACTATTGAGAAAAAACCTTCTATATTTTTTTCTAGGATATTTGTATACTTGGCTACTGACCTAGTGGACCCTTGTTTGCTTCTGGAAACTAATTTATATTCTATTGTATTCTAGGCGGTTATACGCAGTTTGTGACTTTTTTGATACTTCAATTATTTATTTTATGACTCTTGAGGTTATAATTATAAATTTAATAATTTATCATTAAAACCTCAAGAATAGTCACGTCGTGTTAAGAGAATAAGGCAATATGAACGAGTATCCGCTTTTATTCGGAGAAATTACTTCCATCACCAGATAGGTGGATTCCTCAATACTTCTGAACATCAACTTCCCCTGATCATGACCCTAGTGTTGTTTCCCTTGAAGAGCGTCTTAAAAACCAGACCCCGAAACATCCGCTAGTCATGTTGGCCGTCGACCCGAACCCAAAAATCTCGGCAGTCCTTCTGTTCAAGAGGATGGATGGTTTAATGTATATTTCGATTTCAGAGCGCCGTGGATATTTGGTATGGAGTCCGAGCTGTAGGATCCCCGAGAGAAAAGCGTTTGACAAGACAATCCTTCGCTTTCTGGAGGAACCTCAGCCGATCATCTGCAGTGATAAACAACCGCTCACTTACGTTGCACCGGAGAATGAATCGATGCAGGTACGATTAACATTCAATGAAGAAAACACGGAATGACCCACATATTCGGGGCGATGATGCACCAAGACCTTTTAATTTGCCCAATTGGGAGGATATATAAAAAACATTCATTTATGGTTCAATTAAATTAAATACTAGTAGAAAGGCATGGAAAAATCAAAGCCTAAACAGCAATACAAGTCAACCAGTAATCGAGTACTTGCATGTTTATACTTTTTTATTATACGAAAACTATCAAATTTATTAAATAGTTAATATACTTGGTAATTGTGGAGCTTTAGCAACATTCTCAAAGCATGATAAATTAAAAGTCGTTTCTATGTTGCTCATTTTTTTATTATTGTTATTAGAAAGCTTTTTCGGCTGCATAGCAACCATCGTCAGTAACATACACTGGAAAATATAAATGTACATAAGATGACAATAATAAAATAATAAAAATAAAAATAAAATAAAAAATATAAAAATAGATACATAATATGAAAGTATATAATATTTGGGTGAAACAGTATCGAAAGAAGTGTATTTTTGGTTGTTGTTGAAATAAAGAAAGGAAAGAACAATGAAAAATGAATAAAAGAAAAGAAAAGAAAACAATTACAGAGTGAGCAAGCTGACAAAATTACGTACCTGAGTGTTGAGGAATATTTTTGGCGAATGCGCAGAGTACGCCGAACGGAGGTCATTATATGGTAAGTGA
>NNCF01126744.1:575649-636413 GCA_002313205.1 Laupala kohalensis | reverse complement strand
TTTAATTTAGTTAAAACATTATCAGTGTAAATACAAACTTGTTTTATGGAAGAACTGTTGGGATTGCAGGGAAGGGAATATTTTAAACCTTTTTCTAATAAAGATATTTCATCTTGAGACAGTGAAGTTGTAGAAAGATTTTTTAGTCTTGGGTGAAAGTTTATGATAGGTAGAGTGTTGCATTTAGTGGGTTGTGGGAGTACGGTGGTACGCAACTTTGTCAGCTTTCTCACCTGCCTTTGTTTTTGTTGACAGCTGAGTTTGAAGACCCGGTTGATGATTGTGTCTTGTACCACGTCCCATTCGGCAGCATGGAGAGATGCGGAAAGTTCTCCTTGGATCCAATACAATTCCGATCCTAGGCGATTTCTGGTTGAAAACCACCTATTTCTCTCTGCCCGAAGCCACGCGTGGCGGCCAGCTTCAAGCGCTTTCTTAGCAGATGACGATGTATTCTTGCTCTTCAGTGAAATAAATTTGGGACACAAGTTGTGGAGGATACATTGGCTCAAAAACCAGATGTGTAGATTTGCTTTTGCAAACTTCCATTTGGTTTGAAAGAATTTGTTTACCACAGTGGCCATGCCGACCATTAATATACTTGGTAATTGTGGAGCTTTAGTAACATTATCAAAGCATGATAAATTAAAAGTCGTTTCTATGTTGCTCATTTTTTTATTATTGGTGTTAGAAAGCTTTTTCGGCTGCATAGCAACCATCGTCAGTAACATACACTGGAAAATATAAATGTACATAAAATGACAATAAAAAAAAAAAAAAAAAATAAAATAAAATAAAAAATATAAAAATAGATACATAATATGAAATTACATAATATTTGGGTGAAACAGTATCGAAAGAAATGTATTTTGGTTGTTGTTGAAATAAAGAAAGGAAAGAACAATGAAAAATGAATAAAAGAAAGGAAAGAAAACAATTACAGAGTGAGCAAGCCGACAAAATTACGTACCTGAGTGTTGAGGAATATTTTTGGCGAATGCGCAGAGCACGCCGAACGGAGGTCATTATATGGTAAGTGAAGGGGTGTTGCGGGGTGGGCGGGGGGGAAAAAGGGGCTGTCGGAGTTTTCCAGGAACTGGCGGCAGAAGACGGAAAGAATTTCCAAGGGTTTTAACTGCTGGGAATGGGGTGTAGTGTCCTGAAGAGTTGGGGGTGATGGGGGAAGAATTTGAAGGCTAGTTTCATGAGAGGGGAATGAAATTCAGGGATTTGTTCATTTAATAGGGAAATGTTGTTGTTTTTTAGAGTACTATGGATGTGTAAAATTTCTAATTTGATCCGGGGCCAAAATCTATTTTCTACTTCTAAAATATAAAAATCCTTTTCAATGTTATTTCATTATATCATATATAAGACATTTCACAAAGGCACAATTGTAAACATACTGGTACTGGGATTGTTGTTGGCGGCTATGACCTAGTAACACGCGCAGATCGGCTCTCGTTATTTAGTAAAATTTCAGTGGGAAAAAGAAGTCGAGTGATATCGTGCTTAAAGTTGTTTGATTGCTCAAGAGTCAGTGCACAGTTTTTGCAATTAAGTTTTTAATCTTCTTTTCAAGTTTTCTTTATATTTGTTATTTTGCCATGACAAACAAGAGGAGCAACTCTAACAAGCGTCCTGCTCCAGCCAGTAGTGCCAACACCGAACATGAAAATCTCGTTCAAGTGCTGCTGAGTGCGTTAGGAAACGCTGAAGTTAGATCCATGCTGGCAGAGTCTTTGGGGGACCAAGTCGCCAAAGTCGTAGAACAACAGCTCCGTGATTCTATCCAGTTCTGTGTCGGTGTTATCGATGACTTAAAAAAAGAACTTGAGGAAAAAGACGCCGAAATCAAATATTTAAAATCGAAAATGAACAATTGGTTTCGACGAATTGGAACAATATTCAAGACGAAACAATCTCCGAGTGTTTGGAGTCTCAGAGTCTCAATGTGAGAATTGTGAAGAAAAAGTAATTAGTGTTTTAAAAAGAGTGAAACCTGACCTTAAAGTCTCTGACGTTGAGAGAGTTCACAGGGTTGGCCCATGCGTCGATGGTAAAATTAGACCTGTAATGGTCAAGTTTGCAAATAATCGTGCGCGTTCCGAAGTGTTTTCTAATAAAAACAAACTTAAGGGGCAACGAGAAACTTACAGCGGTGCAAAGATCTTACAGCGGTGCGCCATGCCATGGTTAAGGAAGCCACCTCGCGCAACGGGCTACACAACGGGTGGACTAACGATTGGGTTGTAATGATAAAGAAAGACAATATGTATGTAAGAGCAACAAGGATGCAGGATATTTGAACAATTACCGGGTACCAAATGCTCCAAGATTCAGAACTAAGACTTACTATTCACTTTTATCTTCTAGAATTATATTAGCTTCTCGTCTATTTCTTTACTGATCTTCGTATGCATGTCTTATTATCTGTCTCTATTGATTCTAATTTCATATTGATTACTTATGTTTCTTTCAATCTCCATGTCAGAGTGTGTTAGTGATGGTCAACCGGTTATTTACACCCCAAGTAAGATCGAGGTGTCATTTTATTTCCTTATATTGACAATGGATGACGAGGAAAGCGCTGTTGAACATTCCACAGAGGTCGACCACACCCTTTCCCCTTCCCCACTGCCACTTCCCGAGCAAAGACGGGTTTTCCAACGCTACCGACACTTCCCACACCTTCACCCTCCAAAGAGTTGCGCTCCGCCGGCCTTAAGCACCCACGAGGCCTCAGAATCATGCATCTGAACGCACAGTTCATTCCCGCTCACTTCGACATTGTTTGCGGTACTTTAACGAGATTGTTTGCGGTTCGATGTTCGACATTGATCTGGTTTCTGAAACATGGCTTCAGCCCCATCATAAATCTGAAAGCTTCCTCCTAATTTCACACTTTTCAGAAACGACCGGCTTATCAAACGCGGAGGCGGTGTCGCTTTATACTGCAAAAGTGATTACAAAGGGAAAATTATTTCAAAATCTGAAAACGTTTCCGAAAATACCATCGAATTTCCACTTATGGAAATCTTGATTAAAAAACAGAAAATTCTCATTGGAGTCGTTTATAACCCCTCAGGCAGTGACGACTTCACTGAACTTAAAGAAGCAATTTCCGCATGTTTCATTAATTATAATAATTGTGTTATAATGGGGGACTTCAATATAGACGTAAACAAATCGTCACTGGACAAAACTTTTCTGAACACTTTCTCATCTTACAACTTCACCGTTTGCCCACTTCAAAACACCTATCAACACAATGCTTCCACAGATCCATCTTGGCTTGATTATATATTTACATAAAAAAAGAACATATTCTTAAGTATGGGCAACATACTGCTCCCGGCCTATCACACCACGATATTGTGTATGCTATATTTTCACTTAAAGTACCGAAACGTGAACCACATATAGTATACTCTCGTAATTTTAACAATTTTGATGAGACAATGTTTTTTCAAAGGGCAACTCCATCCCATGGAATCAAATCTATGCTCTGAACAATCTGTATGATAAAATATCTTGCCTAAGTTAATTTATAACACAAGTATTCGATAGCATCTGCCCTCTAAAAGCAATAAAAGTGAAGCGCTCCCCAAACCCATGGCTTAACAATGAAATTCGATTTCTAATGTCCTAAAGAGACGCAGCCTTTTGTAGATTCAGATACAACTCTAAAAATGATCCTCCACTCACGGAATATTATTTTTCTCTATACAAAAAGCTTCGCAATAAATGTACTCAATCTGTCAGAAACGCTAAGAAAAGTTAAGCTAAATCCGTTCTAAGTACAAGAAGTTCTTCTTCCTCCATATGGAATCACCTAAAGAAATTTGGGGTAGGTAATAATAAATAAACTCATAACTTATATGCTCCTCTAGAAGATCTGAACTACCATTTTGCTCAACTCATACGATCAGTTATTAGAAAACAAAGAAACTCTCATTGAAGTGATACGGAAGAACGCTGCTCGAGAGGGACAATTTTATTTCTCGAATGTGACTGTTGATGATGTCTCTAAAGCAATTATCAAAATTTAATCGAGAGCAACTGGCATTGATGGTATCTCCGCCATGATGATTCATAAATCCTATCGTTCATTATTCATATAATCACGGACATCTTTAATGAGTCACTTAACTCGGGCTTTTTCCCGTCAACATGGAAACAATCCCTGGTCACACCAATACCCAAATGTGCTTCCCCCTCGTCTTTAGATGATTTCCATCCCATCAGCATCTTACCAACACTCTCAAAAGCGTTAGAATATATTGTTCACAGTCAAATCACATATTTTCAAAACAGATAAACTGGACATGTTTCAGTCTGGATTTCGCCCAGGCCATAGCACACAAACGGCTCTTACTAAAATTTCTGAAGACATCAAGATCGCCTTAGATGCAGGAGATGTGACTGTACTCATTCTCCTCGACTTCAGAAAAACGTTCAACACAGTGGACTTTGATATTTTAGAAGCTAAACTATCTGCCTTCTTTTCACTCTCCATACCGTGCATAAAATGGCTGAGCTTCTACTTACGAGGACGCACTCAATGTGTCACCCACAATGGAAAGTTTTCTACCTGGTTGCCTCTGATCAGTGGAGTGCCCCAAAGGTGGCACTCTTTCACCTTTACTCTTTTCCTTATACATCAACGACCTTCCGAATTCCGTACTTTCATCACGCTACCACATCTACGCCGATGACTTCCAATTGTACTCTTCCTGTACTCCACATCAACTAAGCAACAATATACAATTACTTAATAATGAACTTGAAAGAATCCGACTGTGGTCACTAAGCAATAATATGTTAATTAACCCCAGAAAATGCCAGGCTATAATATTCGGGAATCAAAAATCACTTGGTCGGTGTAGATCCATGCTTCATTCAGGTCTTTGTATTGGTGATGTGAAAATTCCCTTTTCTCCAAACGTAAAATATCTCGGTATTATAATGGACGAAACACTTTCATGGACAGATCATATCACGTATATTTGCAAAAAATCTTATAATTCTCTGCGTTCTCTCAATCATGTTAGACACATACTCACCGAACCCATAAAACAAATCCTCACTCAGTCATTAGTCCTTCCTCATCTTGACTATTGTGACATTATGTACCAATATATCCCTTCCACTCTCGCAGGCAGACTTCAAAAGATTCAGATTACCTGCATTCGCTTTACTTTCGGACTGAAACGATACGATCATTTGACCGACTACTACATGAAAGCAGGTTGGATGAAACTGAAAGACCGACGGAAATTCCATTCTCTCCTTTCTCTTCATAAAATACTTCAGACTAAAACCCCAACCTATCCCCATTCCTTTTTCCAACTTCTTTCCGATGGACATAATCTAAATACTCGTTCTTCTTCCAAATTAGTTCTTTTAATTCCCAGACACAAAACTCAAGAAATTTTCTGTTTTTTTTTCTATTGAGGCGACCGAACTGTGGAACAACCTCGATAATAATGTAAGGAATATTTCAACAAAATACTCGTTATCCAATACATTGCGATCCTCTTTGCTCTCGGAGTTGCATTAAAACAACACCACTGTATGAATGATGAATGGGTGGATGAATGAGTTATTCTTTCCTTTCTTATATCTCTTCCTTTTTTTATTTATTTAGTCTATTTTTTTATCACATAGTTAATGTCATATATTGTTATTTTTCCATGTAAATGTTTTCACAAAGCGGTTAAGTGTAAGAGAAGGCACTTGCCTTAAATTCGCCTCCAAATAAAGATGCTTATTATTATTATTATTAATATTATTATTACCGGGTTATTACTGGAAGCTACGGAGTTAATAATAGGAGTTTTTATATTACAAGCTAGAACTATATGCTGCAACAATTTGCTTGCAATATCAGTTCATGCTTGGACAAAAGACTTTGGGAGAGCTGCATTTTATCGCCTACGAGGATTTCGAACCCTTCGGAATTTAATTCCAAGTCGTCTGTCCTCACAAAACGCTGCCTCGTGACTTTTGATGATTCCGCTGATAATGTTCAGAAAATTAGCAACAGTAGTTAACTCTGTATTGATAAAAACCAAACTGCTTAAAAATGTCGAAATAAAAAAGGGCTATATTTCATATCATACAGGCACAAACCCCACCCCTCTTCATGATTCTGTCTTTCATAGAGATTAATTTCCCACGTAATGGTGACTGAGTTTTAAATTTTTTCGCAGATCGTGAGAATAAAAAACTATAAATTGATTTTATTTAAATTTATTTGATGAATTAATTCTAAACTATTAACCAATAAAATATTTCGTCTCGGAGAATAATTCTTAAGTTGAAGCATGAGGGAGGTACTATCATTTTAGCACTTTCCCCATCGGTGCGCTCTTGTTTAAATGCTCATTGATACAAACCGGAATGGTTTTTCATTAATGCTGGTGGTACGGTACTGTTGGTGAGGAATGTTCATTTGTATCGTGTTTACTAATATAATACAAGAGTTTTTTTGAAACCATTATATGATAGGAAAGGTTAATAATAATAAATTTGATAATAAATAAATTTATTGTCAAAAACAGTACAAACTGCGTATGACCACGTGGAGGACAATTCCAGATTCCAACAGTCGATCAGTCCCAAATTTTTCCCTAAGTAAAACTGCCCCAATAATATGGCGAGTTAAATCTAAGATTCTAGACGGTAAGGAGTTTGAAATATGGTAGAAAGACGTGTTATCAAAAAACTATTTTCTCTCTCTCACATGCTAAGAACATTTACTTAATTCCAATATAAGTTACACACCCAATATAAGTATTATTCCCTAAGAAAATAAGAAGTGAAGAGGCTATTGTGTGTCATAAAAGGACTAACAAGCAAGAAAAATATACTTTCTTATACACTATTATTTCAATGTTTACATCCGCTTCGTAAATACAAATTGAATAAAGGAATTATCATGAACACTTTTCTGTGGTATGTGTACATTAAAGACACTTCAACTGTCTGACTTCACTATACGAACTGCAATAACATGCACCCTAATTTACGTCCAAAGATTTCAAAATCCACATTTTTATACCTATTATATGTGTACTGTGAGATTTGAATAATTTCGTAATTAAGAAGAAGAAATCATCCCCGTTCGGGCGTTTTAAATTCGAAGAACGAGCGATGTAGCGGGGGAGGAAAGTCTTCCTACTCTCTAAAAATTTAAAAGTCTACCGTTGAGAAATGTGACAAAGCAAACATTCACATCTGGCGGAGGCGCAGTAACCCACGATGAGCTCTTTGTTGAAGAGAAAATTTATGGCCGCATAGAAATGGCAAGTAAGCGACCCGTGTGATTAAAACGCCGTATAACCAAGGACACACGGGGAAAGAAGCAAGTGGTGACTTGTCAGGAAAAAATACGTTGAAAAAGAGCGGTTGGAAATAGTTCAAAATTACGCAAAATTCCCACTCAGAATTTAGGCACAGGAGGGGGAACAGTTGTGGCATTGGAAGTTTTTCGTCACGTGAAGTTCAAAATTGAGAGATCTTAGAAGTGGAAAAAGAGGTGTAGGAAGGGATGAAGTCCATTTAAGGAATGGCAAATGAAAATGTCCTTCTTCTTGTTGCAGTCTGCTTCTTGTTGTTGTATCTTGAGCCTTGTTGTATCAAATCAGAGACACGAGATTTCTTTTGCGCGAAGTGAAGACTTGTAAATTTTTTTGTGAGCAGAGCCACGACTCAGTCTTATTTTCGAAGTTATCTGATTAGCTCATGATGTCCGATGAGATTTCCGAGTTTGCTAATTTCCGGAACTAATTCATCAGTCTTTAGCTAGCATTTCGACAGCAAATTCTAAATCCGAGACGCGACAAAACTCGTACGAAAAATATGTCCATTCGGCGGGCGCTTCCGAGAATCCAGGGACCGCCTTTGAAATTGAACCATGATGGTTTGGGTCCACGCCGCCCCTGAGGGCATCCAGGCAGCATAGCTTGCGGGAGGAAGGCACCACCAGGTTTGCTGGCGCTAGTGACGTCATTAACCGGAAGTCGTTCTGAGGTCGAGGCCAGGCCGGCTTCCCGTGGGGTTGACGCACCCTCCACTCAGCACTGCACTGCTTGATTGGTCATCAGGTTGAGGTATTTTACGATTGTTGGTGGCATCCGACACATATCGTCATGCGCTATTGCGAGAAGACGAGTGCGGGTCTTATTGTTCAGAGGGGCTCAGAACTTTGGACTTTATGATTAATGAAGAAGGCCCAATTAGCAAGAAAAAACTCCACTTAATTATATATTTTAAATACAATATCAATGTAATTGCATTTCAAGAAGCAAGAATTATTGTAAATTCAGTGTTTGTTTTATTTGTCAAAGGAGAGATTATCTTAATGTTTATTCAAGATGTTCAATTTGTTTAAAATTTATGTTTGTCGTTGAGAAGCCGAATTCGGCGGAAATACTAGTGTATTTCATGTTTACATGGGTTACCAGTTATGTGTGTTTCTTTTGGGGGATAGCATGAAGGTTTTTTTGTTGTATGTGATTCATGTTAATTAAATTTAATGGATTTAATTTGTCAATAGCGTTTTCCTGTAGTGGAACCCTAGTATGGTATTTCCCTTCATTAAAAAAAATGCGAGCCCTAGAAATCTGTGGAACCCTGAGATTAATTAGCCGAGGCGCCTAAAGAGCAAAGTTATAAGTTCTAGAGAATTTTATTATATTTATAACACGTAAAAGATTCGTTCTGCCACAGTACACAACTTTTATTTCCGAAAGCTAGTTGTATTATGCGGTATACGTAAAGCGACACCGCCAACTCAAATCGCGCGGGCATCTGCTTGCCTTCGATCATCGGCCGCTGTTTGCCCTCGTGCGATCGCATATAAGAAAGAGAAGAGCGCCGTGGTCAGCAGAGAGAGAGAGAGAGAGAGTTCTACAGCCGTGCGCGCCTATAAGCTGCCAACAGGATACTTTGGATACCGCTATACTTTGGATACATACTATAAGCGGTGGAATAAAACTGTTATTTTATCTTATCTAAACCTCATTGGTTATAACTTGTGTTTCCTTCTCCATATACAACATATTCGTTAATGAATGGAACTCTGCCTTGTAGTTGCGAGCACTCTATGAGCTAGGCAAATTTTGTCCTACCGGAAAGTTTTTTTTCTTTTTAGGACAACTGATCGCAATGAAAAGTAAGTTCAATGACTCAGAAATATAATCTTCCACAGTATCCAGAAAATTGCCTGGCAAGGAAGATATCTTCACATCAACCGTATCTTCTTGATCTGATAACGTTCAGAATAATTGCTGCTGCAGTTTGAGCAACTCTGTGGGTTAGGGAAACAATGATTTTATTATAGGGATTTCTACCCCTATCGATGAGTAAATATTCTCCGTACCATTCGGTAAGTTTTTTTCTGTGGCACATTTTTCATGTCACAATGTACCTCTCATTCGACGCCGAATTCAGTGCTCCACATTTTATGTCAAAGAGTAATTTTCTTTTTAAAGCTTCCTTTGGGAGTTATTTGCGAAAAAAAAGATCGGAAAATTTCGCGTTTTCTCCTTGATAGAAGCGGAAGCTCGACCCGGGAAAGAGGGCACTTAGATTAATAATAAAAGAGGACTACTAGAACAATTAAACCAGTATCCAGAACTCCACAAATTTTTAGAAGATATAACTCAAATTTTCTTGGCCTATAAGTTCTTGTACACGCCGCCGCACTGCTGTCTCGTTGTTTGAACACTTAAACAATTCAAAAACTAACACCCGCATAGAATTTGCTTGTGATGTGGTATGAAACGCAGGAAAGGTGGCATAAATCAGCAGCAACATCATTCGCGCGTCCTTCCTGTATACGTACGGTATTTCTTTATACGTCCTCTAACCTCGAAGTCCCTGAGATTTACTGAACATTCGCTAGGTTGCAGAATACTAGGGTAATATTTTCCGTCTTCAATTTCTCCAGTGATCAGATCTCTATTGAGATGCTGATGTCAAGTCTTTCGAAATATTCTGAGACACGGTGTTTTAGGACCTTTTTGAAACACACTCATGCAAACATTGTCGTAAAGGGTTGTTCCGCATAAAAGATTAAACAAAATTACGCAATAAAAAATGTACTGCAATATTATTCGGTAAATTTTGTTTGTAGACACGTTTTAATTCAAAAATTATTTTCAAAAAATTTCATTGTGATACATAATAACGGGAAAGATAACACAATTAGTGAAATACATTCATTCTAGAGTGGCTATATTAATACATTAACTGCTGTCCTCACAGGGCAATTACGTGCTTCACATTGATGAATCTACTATTCCGTCTTACGTGTCAATCAGGGAAAATGTTTCCTGTTGCTATAGCAATATCACACGCGTCAACATTCCTCCTGGTCAAGATTTCGACGAAAATGTGGACAACAGAATCAAGTGAGTAAAGTACTTTTATTTTTCTAGAGGTTTCTAATAGTGAAGAGGTACACAATAGTTATAAAACATGCAACAGTTTAGACCATCGGTTCTTGCACACATCGTATCTAATACAGCTACATTGAGCTTGGAACCTTTTTTGAAGATGCTTTTAAAACTTAATCTTTTTATTTTGTAAAGTGAAACACACAAACTTTTTCTTATATTTATCACTCTACAACACTTTTCCTAGTCAAAATAAACAATAGAGAACTAAATAATTATATATTTCTAAATACAGAATTTGTTACGCCTCATTAATGACCTGCCTGCCATTTGTTACTCTGCCGGTACCCAGTACCTCCAGTGCAACTCACTGGATTAAGGGTTTAAGCAAACCCCACTTCCTACATCAAGGTCTTGGGGCCACCAGAAGGATTTCTTTAATTATAAAAATGATATTTTCTTGTAAAATTAGTTTATGTTCATGGTGTCAATGCTGATCCAGAAATCATAATCTAGAACATGGCCACGACAATGGATTAATGAATAGGGTTCTTAAATAATGTTTCACATTACCGTTCTGCATTTCGTTTCGCATTACCGTTCAAAATTAATTATTCTTCATTTCCTGCACTACATCCCATGTAGGGGTTTGGTTTCCTCAGCAACTCGTCTCCACTACTTCCTATCTCGCAACTTCATTCTCCAGCCTCCTGGACCTTCCTATCTTCCGCGTACCTTCCGGATGTCCCAGGTAGCACGAGGGTACCGATTTTTTCCCATTCTCACCACGTGTCACAACCGTTGGAGTCTACTTTACTTATAATTAGATAATGGTTTTGTATTCGGTTTTTAACTTAAATGAGAAACAAAGTTATAGTCCACCGAAAAATATTTATTTTCGAAAACTGGCTTTTGACAGCATATGCTGTCATCTTCAGTAGCCTACAATCAAGATACAGGAATATATTTAGCTAGTGGTAAAATGATCTTAATAATAATAATGATATATAATAATAATTAATATATATAATGACATTAATAAATTAAAGAGGGGCCCAAAGCAGTTGCTCATTATCACTTACATGACTCCATTAGTCAGCTTCCCCAGAACTACTTACTTTGCACCACTAATGACAAAAGAACCAGGACATTTATGGTTCGACCCTCTTTATTTGTCGTAAAATATACCTCGTCCTTATTAAAGGAATCACAACACTGTGTAAAATTGACTTAATTATTTATTTCTACTAATAACACATCTCACAACACATTTGCAAAATAGACCCTTCTCATAAAATGTAATGTAAAAATACCCCCTTTTTTAAATCCCCCAAAATACACAGATATGACATTCCATAATACAATATTTCTTATTTGTTCTTCTTGATCGCTGCATTTTAACATTGACTCATTGACGTTAAAATTCATGTTTTTAATGATCAAGAGGCCCTTTCATGACTTTACCACAATTCCAGCCTGACCTGGCTTAAGATCATGGGCCATAATTACTTCGTAAAAATTAATATGCCTCCAAAAATCTTCGGCTATTTCACACTCTTTACTAGAAGTTCCCTTGATGTTCACACAACTTTGAGCACGCCAAACGCTGCGAGTCATGTAAATTACCTTAAGTGTTCAACAGAATGGCTTCCCGCTACAGAAAGTCACGCCTTGTACTCGGTTGCCACTACCCCTTCGCCATTGCTGCAGGTGGTGATGCTTGCTCGATCCTCGGAGACCCCGGAGTGTGGCTCCCCCCACTCGGAACGGAGAAAGGTCATCGGCTTGGTCGCCCCGCTCAACTTGACGATAATGAGTGACGGCGGAATACCACCAATACTGTTCATTTCCAAAAAAGTTCATCACTCGCGAAAGTCAGTTCTAAAATGAGAGTTAGTTCGCGCAAAGTTCACAAACTGAACCCAAACGCTGGTGGCGAGACCCGAACTCAACAAATTCGTTATTCGCCGTATGACTAAAAACAAATAAGTGAGCATCTGATTATAATCACTGAATCAGAAGCAACTTTAAAGGAGATCGGCAAGACGCATTGCTCAACCTCGAAGATTTTCAGAGTGAATATTATCTGATATCTCATCTCGTAACAAGTTCATAATAATCTCATAATCACGAACTGTAAAAATATCTAACTCAATCATCATAGGTGAATGACTTTAATCCATCTCGAATGAGTGATCTCAAAGATCATAGTACACCTTTTTTCCTTACTAATATTGAATATCAATTTTTATTTTTCAGTATTAGTTTATGTGGCGATTTTGAGAAGAAAGTGAAATTACTACCTGGGGAAGAATTTATTTTGGTTCGGTGTAAGAGAGTGAAAATAGGAGAGGAGGATCAAGAAATATACATAAATATGCATGGTGTTGTTCCAATCAAAAAGATTGTTAAAGGAAATAGAAGAAAGAGGAAAATTCCAGATGATGATAATTGGCTAAATGTACTCATCCTTGCATATGATTCTGTTTCACAACTTAATCTCATTCGGACAATGCCTTCAACAGTCCAGTATCTTAATGAAGCTGGCTTTGTGAACTTATATGGCTATAACATAGTGGGAGATACTACTTTTCCAAATATTATGGCAATGTTGACAGGGCTTAGTCTCTCTTTAATGAAACAGGAATGTGGTCAGCATAAATTTTCAGCAAAAATAAATCTTGATGAATGTCCATTTTTGTGGAAAGATTACAATGAATTTGGTTATGTGACAGCATACATTGCAGATACAATGTGGTGTACTTTCAATTTGAACTCAATAGGATTTGGAGACCCTCCTACAGATTATTATTTTCGACCCTATATTCTTGCTGCAGACAAGCATCTTGTAAAGAAGAAAAAGAAATATTGTTTTGGTCCTGAACCTACTACAGATCATGTTATGAAATATTTATTAAATTTTGTTTCCACTTTTAGAAATTATTTGTATTTTGCTCTAGTGTGGATGTCTAATTTCTCTCATGATTTAAATGATATAAATCAACCACGAGCCATGGACCAGAGAACACTTCAATTCTTCCATGATCTTAATAGATCAAACATTTATAATAATACTCTTGTAATATTTATGAGTGATCATGGAACTAGATTAGGTAAAATGAGAGAAACATTTCAAGGATGGTTGGAAGAAAGATTGCCATATGCGTACTTTTTATTTCCTGAATGGTACAGAAAAAAGAATGCTCAGCTGTATAAAAATCTCCTCACCAATAGAAAGAGGCTGACATCTCATTATGACCTATATGTTACTCTAAAAAACTTATTAAGCATACCTCAGAATACAAAATTTGATAACACTAATGTATGTAGTGGATGTCCTCATTGTAAAAGTTTATTTTTACAAGATTTTGGTGACCGAACATGTGAGGAAGCTGGTATTATTCCTGGATCATGCTCTTGTAATTTACAGTTCATGGAGATACCAACAAATGACACAAATGTAGTTAAAGCAGTAAAATATATAATGCATAATATTCAAAAGAAATTAAAGGAAAATATTGATGCTCAACTATGTTCCAATATTACAGTCAAGGATGTGGTGAAGGCAAAATTGAGACTAAATGAAGCCAAACGCAATGTAGGTTACCATTATGATTACCTCATAATATTTGAAACACAGCCTGGGAAAGCTCTTTTTGAATCAATAGTGCAGTATTTTACACGTGAAAAACAGTTTTCGTTGTTTGGACATATAAAAAGAATTAATTCTTATGGAAATCAGAGCGAATGTGTAAATGACCATGAAATGAAATTATACTGTTACTGCCGAAAACTTTTCTAATTGTCAAATTGGCAATGAAATCAAACTCCTGAAGGTTTTGAATATAAGAAGACTCAATTTTCTTGTTTAACTTTTGTATTGTTTTTAGAATTAATAAAGATATTTAAATTTTAGAATATTATTGTTTTAAAGTTTTTTAATTAATTTTATTTATTTCTTAAAAAGAAGAAATCATACAATTGTTTAGGTATATCTTCCATACACTAGTTGAAAAATAAACTTTGACAAAACTTTCTTTACAATTCTGAGACTTCAAACTGAAGATATCTTAATACAGTAAACTTTTGGTTCAGCCACATCGGGACCAGACAACAAACTATATTATAAAACAACTGGACCAACCTAAAATAGACCATAATAATGTAGTATAAATAAGTTATGACTGCCCTAAACACAAAATCAGGTCACAATGGCAATCTTGAACTTTTACCCATGTCAGCTGCATGATACAGTACATGAACAGAAATTTGAAGATTGAGAAAAATGGGACAAAGTATTTTTGGAGCCTGGGCTGTGTGACTCATTCTCTTTCAGCCAAACCAGCTAAGACCACACCAGACTCTATTGTAAAGTACATTACAAATAATTTATTAATTAATAAGTAGTTTATACCTGTGATATAATAGTTTTGCAGATAATATTTATCATTTAACTTTCAACTTTTGCACTTTAATTATCTGATTTGAATGAGATTATATGGGTAACAATTTACCTATGAATGGTCTACTAATAGGTAATATGATTATCACATGAAAATTAAAAAACTTGACCATTATGTGAACCTTGAATGTAGTCACTTCCGAAGAAGACTGCAGTATGACAACAGAAACATGAAGTGTCCAATCCTTGGTTAGTTCCATCCGGGCAGTCAAATATTGAACCCTTCTATCTGATCCAGGGGGTAATGACCAATTGACACCCACTTGCTATGACATATGAGATCTTAAAATAGAAACCAGTCATAGAAGTTTCTCGTTAATATATATAAATAGATTTTGTAATTTACCAGAGTAATTTACAATATGGCAGCCAAGACATTAAGTTTCCTATCCTTGATATGGCACCAACCAAGACAACAAAAATTTACACTAACTCCACCCAGGGAAACGTTACACCGACAGATGAAGCATTCAAGATTATATAGGTAGAAGTGTTTTCTTCAATACACAGAGATACAGTTAGTAGCAAGAAATTTTTCCTAAATTTTTCATGAAAGTGGTCTTCTTTAAGATCAGGATTCTTAGAATCGGGTATCCCAATTGTGTACCATCCCTGAATATATTTTACAATGTGGAAAGGAAACAATTTACCTACCATGCAGCTGGAGAATTTCTTGGGCCATATTTTGGAAATATATGTTAAGATTTACATCTTGGAAATATATGTTAAGATTTAAATCATGGTATACTTTTCTTGTTCTGACTACCTGCCACCTCTGTGGAATTGAGAAATCCTCTTGGAATCTATGTGCAATACTTTTATATTCAATCGAGGTATGATCATTGTATTATTAAAGTTTTGTAATGTTGCTAAAATAGTAGTTATGTTTACTTCTATTATTTCCAGTAATTATTTCATCATAATAATGCAACATAAACAATACTAACTAAAATAAATTACATTGGATCGAGATATTTGTCGTAGAGTCAATTTTCATTAATGCATATATTTCTTTCGAGTATCAACACGTGCAGAAGATATATTATAACTTTCATCAGATGAAAATTGGACAAGCCGGGAATCGAGCTTTGGACTCCTGCATTAATGGCAGGAGTGTTAACCACTACACTACCCGATCCCCTTGCCCAACTGTACACCATTTCCATCAAGACCTAACCCCGGAAGACCTGAGACACATCCCTGTAGTTGAGATAAGAAAACCACGCGGCACACTATGCGGTGCACTTAAGTACCGATTTCACCCATACCTACGTGTTAAGGCTGGTTATGCATTTATTTCGTGTAGCTGGAAATGGTGGTACCTTGTTCTGGATGGTAGATATATAGATTGTGGTTTGGGTGGGCCCGGCTAATGGAAGAGTTCCGCTCTTAGATCTAAAAGACCCTTTGTACCCCTTAGTACAGTTAGGTTTACTCCAACCGCTGGGTCTCGCTGAAGGACACCAAACAGTGGATCTTAGCCTTCCTCCTCTAGTTCCTGGAAAAAACAAACCTAGATAATGGTATTTAGTTTAAGCAAAAGCTTCGCACAAACAGAGTACATACGCGGAGGTCTCCTCCCCCTGCCGCATACGCGGAGGTCTCCTACACATTGTATCCTGACTGATCTCCATAATGTGTATGTCTCCGTAAGGTACAATGACCTGTTAGTTGTCCTACAACTTTCTTTCTACGTTTAGTAGGATCTTTTTTATTCTTGATTAGGTCCAGCAATTAACTCACGGGCCTATCTAGCTATATACCGTAACTTCCAGATGGTGCGGTGTTGCTGATGTGTCCAATTGACAATCTCAAGCCTCATCTTTCGTAAAGATACTCCAAAGAAGGGTTCTGGACCCACAAATTTTTTCTTAGTTCCCAGTTTTGCCAGTTCGTCCGCCTTTTCATTTCCCCTGATTCCCATATGCCAAGGAAACCACCAAAGAGTAACTGAGTTTCGTTTACAGAGAATGTCTAACATCCGTTGGCATTGCCACACAAGATTGGATGTTGTTCTATAGGCACATAATACCCTTCTTGCTGTCTGTCTGTCGCTGAATGTATTAATGCGGCCTCTCAGTCCAGACATATTTTGTATACGATTAGCGCAGGTCATTGTAACAAGTACCTCTGACTAGAAAACTGTGGACCCCCCAAAGAGAGGGACAACCTTGTATTAGGCCCCCTTATCCCGGCACCAGTTTCCGCTCCCGTCCGCTAGCCATCCGTTAACCAAACATGGTCCCCAGTCTGGAGACTAGCTCCGATGCCGGTAATACAGTCCTCTCTCGTGGGGATTACCATGGAGAATTTGTAGTCCGTTCTGGATGGAAATGGTGTACAGTTGTGGAAGGCGAACGAGTGGTATAGTGGTTAACACCCCTCTGATGAATGCAGAGGTCCTGGGTTCGATTTCCCGCTCGTCACCATTTTTATATGACCGAAAGTTACCACAATTTTCATTTATGCAACATTTTTATGAAATGAACACATATGTACTACAAGGTGTCATGCTGAAAGATTTGTATGCACAAAAGGTAAATAATAAAGAAAACGAAAAAATTGTGTCAATGGCGAGAATATTGAAATACAACAAAAATTATGAAAAAAGAAATTGGTAGCAGAACTCATCCATGGTTGGCAAAAATGTTGGGATAATACACGAGTCAGGGACATGCAACATACGACTATATACAGAATGTTACATTTGGCACACGAAACAGAAAATGGTTCTCCTTACACGGAATTCTCAACTGGACGTGAATTCTTTACATCGAATTCAGAAACGCGAAGATGGATGCTGTATGTGTGGAAGGGGACTGGAAACATCGGAGCATGTACGATGGGAGTGCATATATAATGGAAAAGAGGTGTAAATATTTAGAATTTTTAAAAAGAGTATTCAACGTAGCGAAGGAGAAATTAATAGAAACAAAGCAAAGATAAGAAGTATTTGTGGAATACATAACCCAGATAGGATTGATAAAGAAAGCACCGCGGATGCTGTAGATAAATTAGAAGAAGATGAGCGTCCGCCTCTTCGCAGCAGGGACGGGAAATGTTGCTGCGGAGCACCAGATTCCGCGGCTAAATGAAGAAACGTATCAATAGATAAAAGTAAATGTAAAATAAAAGAGACTTGCAATGACCTTAGTTTAAGGCAAAACGGTCATGTACACCTTAGGCCAAAATTAATTTTACATTAAACAGTTGGTAACACTGTAGCCCACGCCAACTTGAACTTTCCTTTTTTTCTTGCTCTTCTTCAGCTCTTCTTCCTCTAACCATCGCCAACGCTCTAGTGTATCCTCACACGTACGCCAATAGGTCGTTTTATTTTGGCGGTCTGTGTTGTTATTTATCAACCCACAAATTCAAAAGTGGTGTAAATAAAAACATCATGGGTTTTCGAGAAAAAAGTAATATTCTTGCAGCACGTAACCACAAAAAGACCACGCGCCAACGAACAAAGTTCAACGCCACACGGGTTAGTTTATCAGTGCACCTTAATAATGGCATAAGGAATATCAACGGAACTTCTTCAAGCTCCTTGGCGCTTAAGGCGCAACCGGAAATGAGTTAGCGTCACTAGCACCGCCTCAACCACCATAGTTCTCGATGCCAGCATACCGCAGCGCTGATAGGACCACTATAGCAGACTATTTCACACGGTTCACCTAGGCCACAGACCTAGGCGCTCGGATTGAGTAAAGTTCCTTAAAACCATCATGCGAAGTATGCACGCGTTTACACGGGTGCCAAACTCAACGACACTTTGAAGATTCTCGTAAGCCACGTCGATCCGAAAACTCTCTTCTACAGCGACATCAATTAAAATGGACGGACCATTTTGACGCCCTGTTGTTCTGTTCTGAGGTCGTCTGTTGTTATTTATCAACCCACAAATACAAAACCTTGTTTGCTTCATTTGTGAAATGGAAGTGCTGGTTAAAGTTGATTAAAACATGCCATCATAGTTTTGTAAGTAAGGGTCTCTAATATTAACCCTCCCAGTATATCAACCACCTTTGAGCTAAAAGGAGACCCTTCAGGAATTCTTCTATGTTCTCTTCCACGAGAAAGAGGTACATCACTAAATTGAATCTCTTCAAATCTACAGTTAAGTGCTTTCTCCAGCATCCTGGCTTCCATAATTAAGGAATTTATTTATTTCATTTAAAAACTTAGTTTGAATCAACCCATAAAATATTTTTTAATATTATAATTAATATTTATGAGCTGTATAATTCCTTAAATTTTCGTATCTTCTTTATAAAACTTTTAATAATAATTAACTCAAAATACAAAATCTTTCAAATCAATCTTATTACACTCTCACTTTGTTACATTCCATGGTCTAATCTATATAGGATTTGATTTTTGATCTATTACCTGAAATCCAATCATCATGATATTGCCCAGTCTGATGCCTATTGAATTGAAATACAATATTATAAAAACATTGAAACAAATTCCCTTTCATCCCCGAAAATATTTTTTAAGCACAATATGTGCTGCAGGTAACATACACTGTAGAATATGTTGCACTAAAAATAATATAAAAAAGAAATTATCAATAAAATAGTCAACATTTTGAAATCATTTAAAAGTAGAAATTTTTTGGTACCTGTACATGCACTTAAAACATTTAATAAATCTACAAGTGTGGCCGCTTCATGAATAATTTGTTGATACCTATCTCAAAGGACATTAACCATTATGCATACATTTATTCCATGTACCCTACACATGGAGAAGATATGTGAGAACTTTCAGTCAGGTGAAAATGGCGACGAGTCGGGAATCAAACCCGGGACTCCTGCTTTGATTGCAGAGGTGTTAATAGCTACACCACCCATTCACCTTCCACAACACGGAAGAAATATATGCATAATGAACCTTAACACACAGGTACGTGTAAAACCAGGAATAAAGTGCACTCAGAATTGTGGTGCACTCAGGTTCACTCATCCTCTGTAGGGGGATGTGTACCAGATCTTCCTGGGTTTAGGTCTGGGTAGAAATGGTGTACAGTTATGGAAGGCGAATGGGTGGTAGTGGTTAACACCCCTGCGATCAAAGCAGGAGTCCTGGGTTCGATTTCCAACTCGTTGCCATTTTCACCTGACCAAAAGTTGTCACATTAACCATTGATCTGTAATTTCATGAATGCAGTAAGAATGCAATTTTACATTAGAAACAGATTTTTGGTTTTGCAAACTACTTCATTCAGTGAGAAATTTCATTAAGATTTAAAATTTACTTATTCATAGGAATTCATTCATTTATCATTAAAATCAATTCAGATTTGGATAATAACTTGTCAAATAAATAATACGGGGAATAAATAATACTCTGGAGAAATTGGATAAATATATATTTCATTTTATTATGCTCACATATCTTGCTCAGAATTTGTTGTTGAAATAACTAAACAAATCATTCACTCCATCACAGCCGTAACTAAATAATGGTATCATTGTACCTTTTCCATCATTTCTCACTTTTCATGTATGAAGTAAGCAAACAAGAAGATACAGAATCATGAAATTAATAGTCGTAATTCAAATGAAGGTAATTTGCAGTAATTTATAAAAGAATATTATACATGTCACCAGTATGCTGTTATGCTTTTGTATTCAAAACGTGTGTGTATTCATCATGGCAGTTGCTTGGGAAAAATAATTTAAAAAATAGAGAAACTAAAATAAAAATTGCATAAATACAATGGACATAAATTTTGAGTAATAATTAAATTATTTCCCTCTCAGTGTGGGTTCTTAGTAGTCTGGATTACAGATTGCACCGTAGTTGACATAAAAGAGTCACAAGCTGTGGACACAAAATTAAATAAGAAATTGATGGATCTACATCTGTTATAAAGTCAAAAATATGAACTTGAAAAGAAATTGATGGATTTACATCTGTTACAAAGTAAAAAATATGAACTTGAAAAGAAATTGGCTGATTATTACATTGGGAAAAAGGAAAGAAATCACTTCTACAAGTGCCAACTAAAATAAAATAAATTAGTCTTCATGTAGAAAGAGAGAACCCACATGGTTCTATCGGTGATCAAAGTTTTACACGTAAATTAGAACCGAAGAGTTCCATATAAATTAGAAATATATATGTACATCCTATCATTTGGTAATTAATAGCACAACAAACTTTACACAGAAAAGCAAGCATGGTTAGATGGTACATTTTTAGTAAACAAATAATTCTACATGACTAATATGAACAATTGAAAATATCACGCTAATACTTGTGAACATTGTACACAAGTTGATATTCTAGTTACAGACTTTAAAGAGATGTGTTTAACTATACAAGTATTGTTCAACACATGAAGAACCTCAACAATGAACAATTATTTATCATTTATCGAAAAAGTATTTTCACTTTTTAAGTGTACTTATAAATTAGTTCACTGCTTGTATGTTTAATACATATTTGCATGAACATTTCCTTTATCTTAATCATGTGCCTAGTTTTATGTATAAATGTCCTTAACATTTTTTTCTCCAAATTAGATATACTAACTTGTGTGGAAACAAGTTGACTGTTGAAATAAATTTGTCGATGAAGCGTTATTATACAAAGTTTGTAGAGTAAATTATAATCTTTTAAGTTTCAGGTATGTAGTTTCTGTACTTTGCATTGGTTTCTCTCTAGTAAGACAAAATTTTAATGCTATTCTGAAACAATTATTAAAATACAAAATTGAATGACTTCTCATCAAAACACTCTTTAAGATGTTTTCTTCTTGCAAAGCTTATGACAAACAATCATGAGAATAAGAAATAAATATTTGAAACATGTGCACTTTTCTTTGAAAGTACAACATTAGTATACATAAGCCTAGATGATATGGCTATCTACACAAGTCTCTTCTGAATGTTCATATTTTAAGCAAAATAACTCAAAATTACTATTTCAAAATTTTCTTTTAATTAACAATTTTGATGTAATTTAACCACTTTCAAAACAATTTTTTAAACCAATTCTCTTAAATGAAGGTTATTTAGAAATATCTATTAAATAGTTTGGTAATAGAGAGGAACTTGATTTCCGATTTTTAACAAATATGTACAAATATTAATTGAAAAACCAAAGTAATTGAATTTTGACATAATCATAAAAGTTAAGATAATTATTCTGGGGTAATTTTGAGGAATTCACATATTTCACTATGCTGGGAAGTCAATATTATAAAGATCACGTACTTAATAAAACATCAATCATACTACAAAATAATTTAAAAAATTAATTCCATGAAACCTGCTATGAAAATTGAAACCCATATTTTTTTAGTGATTTATGTCATATAAATTGTGCTTTTTTATTGTGTTTCAATCACATAAATATTCCAGAAGTAAATGTTTACAAAAAAAAGAAGAAAAAACAAGAACTAATGAAAAAACAAATAAAGGAAAATAACTAACTCACTTCATCTGATAAAATATATTCTAACAATCACATAGAAGAATTTTATTAGTCCCAGCTTTCAATTGATTTGCATCTGCAATTACTCACCCTATTTTCGAAGTCATTTTAAAACATAATTAAGAAATGGGGAATCATTGAGCATTATTGTGCTATTTATTTTAAAGTTTCTTACTGTGCAAAACCAAACTTTGGAACTTCTTTTCATTTTCTTTCTTTCTTGATGTGCGACCACTGCTGATCTCAGGATATATCATTCTCTGAAAGCTAAACATGTTTGCATGACAGGAGTGAATTACTTCACACTTTGCCAAATAGTGTTCAAGTTGCTCTCATACTACAGCTACACTACATCTGACATCACATGTATGCGAGAAGTATCCCGCCTGAATAATACAGAAACCGTTCAGATTATTCTCAGTTTTTGCTGAGAAAAGTTCGTTTTCATTTCACTCAGCAATACATCCAGTATTAGATTCGGATATTATCAGAATCTTTTGAATCTGCTTTGTGTTCGATACAATTTGTACGAACCCATTAAAAATTCGAAAGGCATTTATCTCACAAGATTTCAGAGTTCTTTGGACGCGTCACGTCTGGTTTAGAAACGCGTCCGCATCTCCAAGTGCTAGCAGCTCATTGTGATACACGCGTCACAGGAGCAGGATGGCGGGTGGCGTGTGTCAGTGCCTACTGTCGCCGTCGGACGCGCCACAGTCGAAGGATCTCCACGGATCACTCTTGATGGCACATGAAGCGGACTGCCATTGTCTGGAACACACAATAAATACGAAAATTGGTTAATATATTCTTCATATCGGCACATATCTTAGCAATCACGCTTACAACGGCTTTTAAAGACAAAATCTACGTAACTCACGAGGAACAAAGGGAAAAATTAGTATTGAAATTGGCATTTAAACTATCATTAAGATTGTTATGTTCAAGAGATTTTTATACATTAATGTCCTGTGTATAGAAAAATTTATGGGATTAAACATAAAAAATCGCATACGTGGGGTTCCGTATTCCCCGTCCCGTTCGGCGCAACAATAATGTCGCACCTCACATATGTGGTATGGTATAGACACTTCGTGGTATATTCGGTTTTCTCGTTGTTTCGTTTCTTGTTCTCTTCTGGATGACTACGTACTCCATTGACCGAGTGTCGCTGCCGATTCGTAGGAAACCGGATAGCATTTGAACTCAGAGGTCGTCGCTGATACATTTTCTTCCAAGAGGTGTTTAGAGTAATACAAGGAAAGGCGACGATTGCAATTGTGTTTTGCCTCACCTTTATTTTCTGCAACCTTCCTTGAGAGCTGCTACCACCATAACCACCAAATTACTAGTGGAACTCGAATTTTCCTTTTTTTCCATTAGTTTTTAAATTTTTTAATATTATAAAGGTTGGCTCAAAGTATCGGGTATCGAAGCCAAAAGTATCGATACCTACTCGATAATATGAATCTGAGAATCGAGTACTCAGTATCGAGTATCGATCCCTAAAATATCGATACTATCGTTCGAACCCTACTCACTACCTTCTCAGCAGCGAGCCACCCACGAGATTGCGACAGCTTTAAACTACTGCAACAAATAGCAAAAATGGAGCCACCTTTTTTTTTTGCCGTAAAATAATGATCGCAACAGCAGTAAAATGCAGTAAGTGGAGGAGCAGCCTCCACAGCATTCTCACCTGCCATCGCTGAGGTGATTTGTCCGTCGCTGGCTGAAGGCAGCGCCCTCGGAACGGCAACAGCGAAGGGCGGTGGAGGCGTAGGTGGAAGCTGAGCTATAGCTGATCCGTAAGGAGGAGCAGCGACCGTGGGAGCAGGTTGCTTTGCCGCATCCGTATATACTCGTTGCAAAGGAGCGTGCACATCAGCGACAGCGGAGTAAGGCGGTGGCAGTTGGCAGTCGGCGGCGGGAGCGGCGGTTGCGGCTGCGTAGCTGGGAGGCAAGTCGGCCATCCAGTATGGAGGACTGTTCTGGAGATGATGACCCACCTGTGCAAAACGAAGGAGTGGGTGAGAAGTTGCTAGGTACTACAAGTATCTCGTTTGTCCATTCAAAATCACAAAACACAAAATCAAAATATTCCCTCATCATTTCTATAAAACAGCAGAGAAACACACAGGTTCCATCAACTGCAAAATGACATCACAGCAATGATTTGTCAAATACAGTCTATGTTACGCCGAACACTATTGGCCCAAAATGCTTCTTCACGGACAAATTGAGGCAAATCCGGAATTGATTCAGAGATCTCATTTTTCTTGGGTAGGAACATGTACCGAAACCAAATTTCAAAATATTACAGATATATTTGATCTAGGGTGGTTACCTTTCCACGTTCAAATTTCGGGAGATCTGTCAATTTCTCGTGAGGGAAGAGATGAGTAATGTTGAATTCGTCCATCTCTTGAGGGAAGAGATGAGTAATGTTGAAATGTCACTGCACGTATGCATATATCGCACCTTGCCAGTTATCCAGTATCCATTTAAGACAATAATATTTTTGGAAGTAACATTTTTTGCGGAAAATGGAAAAAATTCTGAATTTTTCGTTAAAAACATTGGACATTACACAGCGTCTAGAGATGTTACGACACCTGATAGTACCAAATAGTTTAATTTTTCTAGCAAGGAGAGAAAAGTTGAAAGGTAACAAAAATCTGTGTCTATCTTAATATCATATCGATATTGGGAAGTAAACACTACACGATAACGAATTCTTGTTGTAGTTCACTTCAACTCAATTTATTTCTAAAACAAAGGGTTATATAAAGAAAATTCCGTACAACACTACGGGATGCCTATTGTACCAAACGTTTTCTCTCAAAACTAAACAAATGAAATAATACTACGTGTCTAGTACTTACTCCTACTACAAAAAGATCTCCATTCCTTCGGAAATACAATTTGCAAGGTCTGGAATCAGTCTTCTCTTAAAAATAGATGATTGAATATAACATCTATAGAACTGCTGATTTTAACAACTCCTACATCTCGAACAGGGAGAACCAAGATATTTCGTATACTTATCTCACAAGACAAGAAACGCATGCCAAGGATTAAAAACCGTTTAATTATTGAACCTACGATGGGAAGTGACAGGCAACTGCAACCTCGTGTCCAAGTACTAGTTTGACGACACATGGATTAGACATCGTCTTGGGACGTAAAAGTATTTGTTGATCAATTAGCAAATAATTTAACTTCTAATGATGATGAGTTGGAAATTCTTACCGAGCATTAGTTGAAGATAAGTCGAAAAATCTTAAGGTTGACAACTGAACCATCTCCAAAAGTTCAGGCAAATCAGGTACAAGTACAATAAATAAGTCCAACATAACACTGGGGTTTGGTGATACGCGAAATTATAAAAATAAGTTAAATAGTAACTCAGAAAGTTAATTTACTTAAATAGGTATTTGATCTTCGGAAAGTATCTGAAAGCACTTCGTTTTCACTATAATGTCCATTTTCTTATTTTTTTGTCATTAGTTGAAGCTCGTACAATAAGTTATTTCATTGCTATTACGCCTATGTATTATTATTCTTGGTATATGTGTTTTGTATCTAGTATTTATGTTTAATTTAATTTTCTAACATTTATGTTATTTTCAAAATAGCTGTTTTGGGATTTCCTGTAGCTATTTTATAAATAAATAAATAAATAATAATTAAAGCCAAGTAAACAGTCAAAAGAATATTTTCTCCTTATAGACCTATTTTTTCAGTTAAGTCTAAGCTAAAAAAAATTTCCCAAATACCGGTAAATTCTAAAATCTTATTTGACTGATCGATATTTCAGGATTGAGTAACAAGAAGAAATTTCCTCCCCAATCTCTCTCTCTTTCTCTCTCAGGAATATAACGTGCCTAGGACCGTATTTACCATTAACTACTAACGTACACTAGGTATTTACCTGGAGCACAAAATTTTTTAGGGAATGAAAATTTTAAAAAAGGAAAAATATTTCAGAATTTAAGTTTAGAAAATTATAAGAATGACAAAATATTAATAGCATTTTTAAGAGCATGAAAAATGAAAATGAATATTTAAAAAATCTTACTATGAAAATTAATTGCAATGTGAAACCTTTCTCTGTTGTTATTGCAAAACTTTTCTCAAGAACTAAACACGTATTTTATTCATGATATATACACGTTTTTCCTGTTTAAGAATTAAACTGTCTCAAAATTATTTCTACTATAATATTATTTGAATCTCGTGATAACATGTCACAAAATTCTAGCTAATACCTATACAGTACTCATATATGCTTTACCCCTAACAAAAATCAAAATTGTATTTAACATACGAAAGTACATTTGGCAGCGGTACGGTAGAAGTTGGAAGGGGGAGGGGGCGAATGTCGGTCCTCGAAATGCCTTGGGGAGTCTAAACGCAGCACTGGAACTATAGTCTTCTCAAAATATAATAAAATCGACACTCAGGTAGTCGCGTGTCCTAATCTGTTTTTGACGGTATCCCATTTGTATATATAAATTGGTATTATAAATTAACCATTAATATTTCATTACTGTGGGACAACACATCTTCTCGTCTTTGCAATACGAATAAAACAAAATTTGGATCGCACTTCGGCGACACCGATATGGTACCATATCTCCTTTTTCTTCTTGCAAAAAACCGAAGTCTCGTCTCTTTAAGAAATTTTTTTTTACTAATTTATAAACAGCCACGTCGTTAAAGTGTATAAAAAATTAGTCTTTTCCACCTGTCTTAAACGATAAAAATGAATCATCACGATTAAGTGTAATACTAATGGTTGCTTTTATAGTATTGTATTTTGGCATGAGATTTATGAAAATTGTAGTCGCGGAAGAGCGATTACAGATGTACGTCTGGCTTAGTTCCGAACATCTGGGAAGTGTCAATAACAACAAATTAGGACAGACCTGACAACTGAACTGCAGTGTTTCTATTTTGGCGAAGGCTGTACTACAAGTTCATGTTCTGGGTCCAGTAGTTTGATGTACTCAAATGACACACCAAATCCAGAAGAAAGAATCGGACATCTTTTGCGGATGATACCGTACAACCAGTCACAGCGGACAACGTACAAGCGGATCACAGGGGGCACGTGCCTCCTCACCTTGGAAAGGAGATAGAAACTAATAATAATAAAAGGAAGTTTTTTCACTTCGAAAAAATTCATTTCGCCCATTGAAAGCAACAAGAACAAATAAAATCTTTCTTTAGAAGATGAGTTCATAGGACCAATATATGACTTACCTTTCTTAGAATTATATTCCTACTTGGGAACATAAGTATAGGGCCACGATATTTCACTGTTTCTAGCATACTCGCACTCCAGCAAAATTCTGTACCACTTATCTAATATAAAATTACCTAGATAAAATTTGCTATCACTCAGGTAAAACGAACACTCAAAGTAAAAATTGGCTACAAACACGAATTATATCAAATGTATTTTTCAGGATTATTTATGAAAACTGTAATTAAAGATAATGCTTTATTTATGTAAAGGAATATCTTAAATTGCAGAAGTTAATTTGAAAAAAGAATCCAGTATGGGATCCGCATTCCCTGGTATTTCTCTTCATGGGCACCTCCCAAAATCAAATTCTGGATCCACCCCTGCGTACAACTGACCGAATATGAAAGTGTAGACGAAACTACGGCGGGATCAGATTGCTATAAATAAAGTCAGCAAATGAACTAAGACTGAGTTTCCTAGCCGTTTCAGATCCCCAACTCCCTTGATCTATGGATGAGTTTCGACGTCGCTCTAAATGAAAATAATTCATTATGCAGTACAGCATAATTTTAATTATATTTATAGCTAAATTGCTTTTTATGTAATAATATGATATATCTATGAATATGAAGTTGCGGAGTTTGTATTCTGGACATAATTGTAAGAAAAATACTTATCGTGATTGGTTGTCTGCCTGCTCCTGATTTTAAGCAGTGATTTTAACGTGTCGTGAATGTGCTCTCTGTATTTTAAGTTAAATCTTAATTATTTTATTTTCTCTAGTTTTGTGATTCAATAGTTGTATTTAGTTTCTAACTTCACTGTAGAGCAAAAGTAGTTCATTTTGTGAGTGTTAAGTGGGAAAAAACCCTAAAAATATTTCCGACGATTTATCAAACCTAACGGATCTACTTCAAATTGTTTTCGTTCAAGTGCTATCCAAAGGTGTAATAAAGTTAATCAACAAATGTAATAATTTCTTTTGTTGATAGGTGCATAAAGATTACATGTTAAGATTCTTGGTGCAAATTCTATTACATAATAATTAAACTCTCCAACTCCATTGTTGCACTGCTCATGTTCGTATCGCCATAACTGTATATAATTATTCATATGGTTTACAATTCGTCTTCTTGATTTTTTCTCGTAGTTATTAATTAGACGAAGAATTGCATTGACAACTGTCGGATTAAGTCATCTGAAGTTGTCGGTCAATTTTGGAACGGTTTTGTACATTAGTTCTGTAGTCCCATTCTGGCTCGGGTTTTTCTCCGTTTTTCCTTCGGGCAGAGAATTTTATATACTCTCTAGGTTCTTGCATTGGGGTGATGGTCTATTGTAATAATTAATCTCTAGTTTAGAGCTATTTTAACATTTAGGATTTATAAACAATGAATTCCGAATAATGTGTAGTACGATAATATTACGTACTTGTGAACTATCTTTTTTTGTTTTATTAAACACAAATTTGTTGGTATTCTGCTCATATTATAACACGTAGCTAGCTTTCTTTGTTATCTTTCTAATCTGCCTCAGCATTAGAGCACCTGAACGGAATTGATGAGATGGTCCCTTGCTTGCTTTAGGATATTAGTTTATTGACCTCCACGTGGTCATACGCAGTTTTTAACAGTTTTTTAACAATATATTTATTTATTTGCTTAATTAATACTTCATTTGCACCTTCCGTGGTAATAAATTTGTAATTGTACTAATATTCTTCATTCAGTGTTAGTTGTCCGTTTTCGTGTATTCTCATGTGCTTTGGCATTAAGTTACTAACCAACTCACAAATTGACACTATTGCACTCCTCAACGTATTCAAAACTGACCTTCAGGAGGCGTACAATGGCTTGGTACATCATATTGACTCACGAGTCAGCACTGGAGGAGGTCAAAAAACACGAACGGCGGTTGGACAACAACTGTCCTTCCAACTGCTGTCATCCGGTTCGACCGAAGACACATTAACCACCTCAACCCTTCACTCAAAATGGGTTTAGTGTATTATATTATGTATCATATTTCCCCCTCTACCCACCATTCCCACACCTTTCACCTCATCGTATTCCGCATCCATCGTATTCTGTTATCCCTCCTTACAAACCCCGCACTGGTAGCACAATGGCCCAAAACATGTAAAGTAGTGTTGATATAGGTTTCCAATATTTCCTCGCAGAAATTTAAACGTGTTCATATTAGCCGATACGCACGGTCGCCACATGTCCTCCATTTTGTGCGTATCACTCCTCAATCAATTTTCTGTCTTCGGATTCTTCAAGCCAAACGTTCGTTCTGAAGTTATTACAGAACTGGACACCTACAGAAGAAAACTCACCAGGCGGGACACAGTAATCATCATCGGTAGACAGAATGATATAAACATTCTTTTAAAACCTTTTTGAACTCACAAGTTCCGAGTACCTACTCGTGGAGGAGTGTTTACAACGCCAACAAACTCGGAATCGAGTTTGATCCGAGACTAGAAGCTGTACCAAATTCGTGTTCCACTCAACAATCTAACTTCGATTCCAATTGTTGAGAATCACAAACTCTTTACGAAAATAAAATAATTATACACCAACATAATGCCCAATCCCTTTCAAACAAATCGAGATACATTGAAATTCTTATGCACGAAAATGCATTCGATTTGTTATGCCCCACAGAACATTGTCTTTCTAGTAACAAAATTAGTGATACTTTTATTCTTAATTATTATTTTGCAGTTTTTTACTGTCGACTAAAGTTTAAAGGAAAAAAACACGGAGGTACGTGTACCTACATTTAGAATGATATTTTAACTTGTCGATTATCAGGCTACGAAAACTGCGTTGATACTGTGTTCGAACGTCTTGCCAGTGTCGTTCGAACATGATTTGACCCACATAAGCATTATTGTTTTATGTATTTATAGACCTCCTCAATCAGATCTTGATATATTTTTTCAGAATTTCGAAATTATTTTAAAAAGTATTACAAGCAAAACCAACAAAAACTGCCGTCATATATGGCGATTTCAACATCTGAGTACATCTGATTCCGCACATTCACCCACAAATCGATTCAAGAATGTCTTCGACTCCTTCAACCTTACGATTAACGACCCCACTTTCGTCCTCCGTAAATTGAAACTCTAATGCATTACTGAGCTTCTCACCATAGCGGAGAGAACCTAGGGTCTCTTAATCTGGAATTTAAAAAAATAGAATACATTGTTTATATAAATACAAATATAAAAATACAAACATTGTTTATACTAATATTTGCAGCTATTTTATTGCAACTTTCTTGCCGCAAAATTAAATTTATTGCTCTGTATACTTAAAAAAAATGCAGAATTCCAGTATTTGACTAAAGCTGTTGATATTTTGCTTGCACAAATGAAGACTTTACGTTTCGGATGGCCTTCAATAAAATGTTTTTCGGAATATTTAACAGGTCGAAAACAAACTGTAGTATCTAAAAAATAACACATCTTCTCTTCAAATGGTACATGGTGTTGCGCAAGGAAGTGTCCTCCGTCCCCTTGCTTTTTTAATTTACGTTAATGACGTCAACACATCTCATAAACATAGCAAATTTCAAACATACACCGACGATTTTAAAATTTATATTACTGGCAAACCGTCTAACATAACTTCAATTGCGCAAAAACTTGACGAAGATCTCACCTCAGTAGGTGGGTAAAATCTATCGGCCTCCTGTTAAATACATCTATATCACAATGCTTACTGCTTGGTTCAAAGAAATCCCTCAGTAAACTTTCAAGTTGCACTCTACACAATATATCAGATAATAAATCTTCTCTCGTTTGGTGCAGTCGCGTGAAAAATCTAGGAATTTATATTGAAAGCTCGCTAAGTTGGGAAACTCAAATAGACGAAACATTTAAAAACGTTTTCTCCACCATCCACTCTTTAAAACGGCTACGTGATCTTTTATCAACAGAAGTAAAGGAAATTCTTGTTAAGTCTCTTGTCATGCCGCACATTGATTACTGCGACTTCCTTTTCACTGACTTGACGGAAAAAATAAAACGTAAATTACAAGTAGCTCAGAACTCTTTCTTTCTTCCTTCCTTTCATTCTTTCTCTTCTTTGCTTTTACACTATCTCTCTTTCATTCTTTCAGTACTCTAGCTTCATATGATTTTATGTAATATATAATTTGTAGATATTGTCATTATGTAATAATTTATTTTGATATCCTTGTTGTAATTTCTATATTTTGCTTTTTGTATATTCATAATTATATTGTACTGTCACTCCTGCTTTTAATCCATGTTTCGGCACTAAGCCGTCATCCTGATTGGGGTTTTGCTGGATTTACTCAATCGATTAAGGTTTTATCGAGATGTCCGTAGTATTGTTTCTCAGTTTTAAATTTAAATACGATCCTCCCAATTTTCATCTTGTATTTAAAATATAGATGTATGAAAATGGTTAGACGGAAGAGCAGACCTTAAGGTCTGAGTCTTGCTAAAATAAAGGCATTATTATTATTATTATTTCTTGACGAGGGTGAAGTGTCTGTAAATCAAGCTGAAAATAGATAGGCTCATTTAGAAACAGTCTGGGTTGAATTAAATAAACTGATGGAGGAATCGGATGTCATATTAACACAAGATCTGTTATCTGAACTGGATGACTTGTATCTTAATACGAAAGATAACATTATCTTACTTATAAAGAATTCTAAAAGCACTAACGCTGTTAATTCTCAAAATGCACCACAACAAAATGCTTCTCTTTATAGTTTAATCAGACTTACTCCAATTTCAATACCAATTTTCTCTGGCAGGTTAGAGAATTGGACTAGATTTTTCAACTTGTTTTCTGATTTAATTGTAAGAAAAAAAAGCTTAACCGACGTGCAAAGGATGCATTATTTGATTTCATCTCTAAGAGGAGATGCGTTAAGGTTATTAGATAATTATGACATATCTGATCATAACTTTACCTTGTGCTGGAAAAATCTTATTGAAACTTACCATGATGTAAATAAAATAGCAATGAAACATTGTTCAGAAATGATTAAAATGTCCACCTTAAAATCTAAAGGTCTGCATGACATGACTCTTTATCTCAGAGTTTGCCTCCCATATCGATTAATTGCAAATTAGATTGAGGATTAGAAAACACATTGTTGCAAACTATTTTTTTAGAAAAACTATATTTGGAAACGAGAAAGGCTTGGTTGATGGAGTTCCCATCTGGTTCGGATGATATAAAACTCTTGATAAAATTTGTTGAAAAACGTGTCAAGGTATTGGAAATGTCAATAGATTCCTCAGTAAATCACACAGCGAGGAGAGGCGCGGTCCAAGAGAAATTAGTGAAAGGAGGCAGATAGTGTACCATGAGGTTAATCTAGCGACCCATAAGTTTCCTTCAAAATGCTCCTTATGTTCAGAACCGTTTCATAGATTATACAAATGTTCAGAATTTTTAAAATTATCTTCAAAAGAGAGAAAAAACTGTGTAAGGTATAACAATTACGTTTCAATTGTCTGTCTCCATTTACAATAGATCACCCTTGTTCAACTAAAGCTTGTCTCTCCTGCAAGGGAAGGCATCATTCCTTATTACATCTAGAAGATAGAATTTCAAATCAAAAACAAAATGTACCTCCGGCTGAAACTGTGATACAATATTCTATTGATATTGAAAAGGCAGTGAGCTTACCGACAGCAATTGTGTATGTCAGCGATGCTGGCGATCACGAAATTCGTGTAAGAGCGCTCATTGACTCCGGTTCAATGTCAAATTTTATTTCTGAAAGATTAGTTCAGAAATTACATTTGATTAGAGTTAAACAAGAAACCAAATTATCTTCGGTTAACTCACTGAAAACTGGGTCGAATGCGTTACGATGGTAACTATCTCTTCCTTCAACCACAAGTATTCTAGTAAAATCAAATGTGTTATTCTTCCAAAATTGTAAGGACATTAAACTCCCTTTGATCTTTCTACCTAATAAAGTCAAATTAGCAGACCCTCAGTTCTTTAAATCCGGTCCAGTTGACATGCTTTTGAATTGTGATGTATTTTCTCTAATATTACACAACAAAAAATATGATTTCAAATCCTTTCTCCCGCTTATCAGTACGAAGCTGGGGTTTATCAATACCTTCAGAGGTGGTCGGGGAATATTCTTGTCATTTAACTGTACATGATGAAACTAACTTAAATAAATCTCTTGAGGAGCAGTTAAAATCATTTTGGGAGCTAGAAGGCATTAACCAGAATGATGAAAAATCATCGGTTGACCCGGCTGAGTTGCATTTCAAGACCAACACTGTCAGACTTTCTGATGGGTGTTTTTAGTTGTCATTGCCGTTTAGTCAGAAAGTGAAATTCTAGAAAAATCCTATAATTTGTCAAAAAAGAAATTGTTAATGTTAGAAAAACGGTTTGCCATTGATGAAGGTGTAAAAAAGGATTATTCCGCGTTCACTGATGTATATATAAAATTAAGACATGCCACGAGACTAGGAAATGAGATATTTGGACAAAATCATTGATTCATCACATCCACGTCCTCTAGGTATGTGATCAATGATCTTTTAATGAGAAGTCCGGAGATTCAGTGAAATTTAATGAATATACTGTTAGAAATTTAGAGTCCATATTGTAGCATTCAGTGCTGATGTCCAAAAAATGTACAGACAGGTCAATATAAACCCAGATGACAAAGGGTTTCAATTGGTTCTCTGGAGAGACGATCCAGGACAAAGAATCAAAATTATATCTCTCAATACTTGTATGGTTTTAAAAACAGTTCCTTTGGGGCGGTAAGGTGATTATGTAAAATGACAGAGGAGAGTAAGGTGGCATACCTGCGAGCTAGTGGAATTGTAAAAGAACATTTTTATGCAGATGATTTACTGAGCGGAAGCCTTGATATCAAATCAGCGGTAGGCATAGCTCAACAAGTAAATGAAATATTAGAGCAGGGCCAGTTTCCTCTCACAAAATGGGCTACCAATAGTCCAGAATTCCTTGCGAAATAGTCCAGTATATTTCTAAAGAAACCTTAGTGCAATCACCATTAATTTGAAAAGCCGAATGCAACGTAAAAACCCTTGTTCTAAAGTGGAATCCTAAAGATGATACTTTGAGTGTGTGTGGCAAACTCGAACCTTCTCAGGTTCCCTCAGTAGGCACCAAAAGAAAAATTCTAAGTGTTGTCAGTATGATCTTCGATCCAAATGGACTTTTAAGTCCAGTAACGATAAGATTTCTTGGTGGTCGTGGAAGTAGAGGTGAATGTAGAGACGGATGTAGAGGTGGACACAGATGTTCGTTTTGGTATAATCTTATACTTTGTGGGTATAATTAGCTCACATCCCAGGACCTCCACTTTCAAGGCGGAAGGATCATCAAAACTGGCCTAGTTCCAGAGTTGCACATTGGTGGTTTCTGAATATCTTCGAAATACACTTGACAGCTAAAGGAAGTTGCAGGTGGTTTCTTCACGCTGACCCTGTTGCAAGGGATTTGGTATTGCGACAGGATTCTTATTCATATATCGACTCCTGGCCTCGGGAAAAGACACCTTATCCGTAACGCGGATCCTCTGGATGTCCTTCTCCATCAAATATTTCATGCATGTGTTTGAATTGGAAGGCTGGTTTTTCTGGCAATTTACACAGAATGGAGGCGAAGAACAAGGAGGCGACTCTTGCGACGCTTTACCGCAAATAACGCATATTTTGCCAGATGATTTGCAGCGGTCCAATGTGTGACCAAATCTCTGGCACTTGAAGCAGCGCAGAGGACTCGGCACATATTGGCGAACACGCAGGGTGTAGGACCCACAGGAAATGCTCTCTGGCAGAGAGGGTCGGTCAAAGGTGAGAATCAGGGTGAAAGAGGGGACGAGCTTCCCCTGCACCTTCCTCTTGACTCTGTGAATATTAACGACACCTTCCGGCTGAAGAAATTCTTTAAGGTCTTCATCAGATTTTTGTGCAAAATCATCGTGGTTAACCACTACTTTGCACAAGTTGGGGCGAGTAGCCACCTTCACCTTTAATCGGGCAATTTCTTTAATCGATCTTATTGAATCAATTTGCTTGTCTGTACGTTCCTCCAGAAGAATTTCTCTGTTCCGCTCGCGCATGACAGATTGCAGTTTTCCCATTTTGGCGTCAATTGCTTTTGCAAGACGGACCGCACTTATAGACTTGAAAGTCTTTACTTCTTCGACACAACTCATGACAAGGAAGCGAGGCTTGGTCGGTCAGTCGCTTTCCTTGCAAACAAACTGTTCAGGTCGACAGTTCCTGACTCTAATCTCGGGAGTGACAAGAGTGGGACAGGTTCGGGGACAGTTTGAGGGGCATTAGTTTCCATAGGAACGTATTTTAATATCATCCCCGTGTTCCCCACCCGTCACGGAGTCCAACAAGGGGACACCCCACTGGGCTGCCAGGGTTGACACGAGGATATAGCGGGGACACGCAGGGTTGTTGAAGCAGTAGCTCCAACGCCGCCGACCAGCGAGAAGGACTCCCTGCGCGCCCCTTCTCACCCTGGAGTTCAGTCAAAGACCTAGTCCGAGCCGATTGGTCGAGGGAGGGTTAGCCCCCGATCGCCCGTCTAGAAGAGGCCGAGGCCAAAGCGAGCGTATTGGGGCGCATCTAGGCACGCAAGTTCCTCAACTCACCAGAATTCCCATTCCCTCCGACACGAGTCGCCATGCACGGCAAACACATGGGTGAGCGTTCAGCACACAGAAGGCCAGTAAAGAAGATAAAAGCAATGAAAGTGAAAAAGTATGTAATTAGAAAAGGAAAGTACAAGGAAAGAAATACTGGAGAGCCTTCTCTGTATCCCACCGTCAGGACGTGGACCGACGCACATCGACGACTGTCCTAGAGCGAATGGTTGTGTCATCTACATCGTTTCTCGGAATGGTAGCACTAACACATGCAACTTATTGTGTTCTAAAATTAGGGTGGCCCCCTGCTCCCAATATTTAATAATCCCAAAGTTGGAATTGTGTGGAGCAGTGCCACTAATCAAACTTGTCGATAGGGTGAGAATGAATCTGCCCAGCCTGTTTAAAAACATTCATCTTTATACTGATAGTACCATGGTTATTAGTGAAAGTGCCTCACTAACACCCAGAATGAAAAATTCCTGAACAGAATTCGCTCATTTCCTGAACATTGAAATTACTTCTCCAGCACGCGACTCGTGCACTCGCCCTCCTGCCCTGCCTTCCCCTTCGCCACCTCTCCGCCCTCACGCGTTGGGCGTAATGTCATTTTTCGCCGCTAGATAGCGTTTGTCCCCAGTCAGTCGACAGGAGGCCTCCTGCTGACGTTCCTTCCAGCCTTCCCGGGCGGTACTGAGTAATAAAGTTAATAACTTTTACGCGCGAAAACTGCAGCTGGGCAATTTTGCAGTATGGTTGTTGCGCATACTTGCCGTGGAGCCTCAACATGCCTGCGACTCTCACACCTGTGCGACTCCTCACCCGCAACTACAGTTAACGCTTTTCTTTAACATTCTGCCGGGGCCCGCAATTGAACTTCGGTGATACAAGGACCTTGTATAAATCGGCAGTAAGGAACGTCAAGTAGCGCAATGAAGGCAACATAAGTCTTCGCGACTGCTTCGATTTATCTATTCGAGTATTGATGCCGAAAGGGGAATGACATAGTGACATGAGTCAGGAGAAAGCTAGTAATGGAAGGCAGCATTGAATTTCTTGATAGACTGGGACATTTTCAATTTTATATTTTTTAACAAGTTATATCAACAAATTTAACATAAAGAAATTTTAAATATTTTTCAAGGCAATTTCAAGAGTGAATGAAAAGACACGCTTTTATGCTGCACATTAAATCAGAAAACAATCTCACAACATGCTAAGATGGGAAGTAAGAAAATGTAAATAAGGGGTGCTTTTATTACACATATTTTACAAAGAAAATTGGAAGCTTCTTATTGTTTTTTTAAGAGAGGGCATGAATAAATGACAGAAATATCATGGAGCTCCATGATCACATGCATAATTACAAATAATAATAATAATATTAATAATAGACAGAATTAAAATAGAAATGTGCAGACATAAAGACATATCAATAAAAAAACAAGAAACATTTACAGAATGAATTAATTGGGTTACAACTAATTTGGCAAAGTGTCAACATTGTGCTTACAATATTTTGGAAAAGAGAACAAATACATTTTGTTTTTATGCTGAACTAAAATAATTTGGACACGTCTGTTTATAAATGGATGCAAATTTGAAAGGACCACCTATACCCTGATTAATAAAATTTCCTTCTTTCTAATCTACATAAGCTGTTTGCCAAGGTTGTAATTTGAGTTTGCCCAATCTTCTAGATTAAGAAGATTTTAGAAATACAGAATTAATAAATGCTACATAAATTACTAGGAATGATTGCTCTGGATCCGCCTGCTCCAAGTGTCTTTTTACTGTTGCAACTAATGATGTTTGATCTAGCCTGGAGGAGGGGAATTGAAATATAGTATGAAAAGGAATTTCTCAAGTGCTACTCCACAGTTGGAGCAATAAAACGTAATTTACACAATTTTTGAAGTGGTCGAGTTATGACATCCTTTGAAGTCCTTACGCCCACTGTGCGGATTAGCCCAGAACCATCCGAATAAACATTTGTCACTTCTCCATAAGGCCATATTAATTGAGGAGATTGCTCTTTGAGGCATACAAAGTCCCCGATTTTGAGAGGTAGAGTTTTGAACTGCCACTTACTCCGAGATTGTAGCAAGGAGAGATATTCTTTGGACCGTCTATCCCAAATCTTGGAGAGGTACCTTCTCAACGTTTGGTATATATGTGTGGAGGTGACTTCTTTCGTTGGATCCCTCAACAAAAGAAAATGCGACAATGGAAAACCTGTTATTAAGTGATGAGGTGTAAGTACTGACACGTCATACGGTCTGTCTCCAGTTACATACAAAGGCCTCGAATTAAGAATTGCTTTCAACTGATAACAGAAAATCATGAACTGTGGAAAAGTCAAAATCTGTCCTTTTAGGCTTCTTTTGAAATGAAATTTGAAGGTCTGTACCATCCTTTCAACAAGTCCCGCTCTTAAAGGGCTATAAGGGGGTTGAAAATTCCAAGAGACACCTTCTGAAGCTAAACACGTTTGAATTTATAGAAAACTATCCTTATTTTTGAGAAAGTGGGCTAATTCTTTTCAATCTTTGTTAGCTCTGTCAAAGGTGGTTGCATTGTCAGAGAAGATCTCGTTGGAAGGCCATGATGGGCAGTGCCGATATAAGGTTTCCAAAGATGTTGCGTTGATCAAGATTGTACCGGCTCAAGTTTTTAATAATATTAAACTAATTTTTAAAAAAGGAATTAAAATATTTGAAAGTTTGGTTAATTCGACAGTACAATGAGATGGAAGTGAGTGTTACATACACCTTATATTTCACGTGTAAATCTATGTTTGCATACTTCATGTACAAACTTTGGAACTGATTTATACAATAAATTTCATATAATATTAAAATGGGTATAAACTTTATACCAATTTGAATATTTCATGAACTCTAGTGGGCATTATAATGGTGTAGTTTCTTACTCGCTGCATCACTCACGTGATTAATGAGATATTTGAAAAAGAAACTTTTTTTTACACAAATCAGAATTGTAATCTTTGTCTTCATAATATAAAGGGGTAACGGTTTCTTAAAACCGCCCATTTATTAGGCGCTTATCATCGTCGAATTTCTTTATCATACAACGGAAAATATTAAGTCCGGATCTTTAATTAGAAGCATTAATAAAGAAAAGTATCTCGTAGAGGGAAGTATACGAGAAACGTTTATCCCCATAAAAATGCATTGTTCATTCTTTGAGAATAACAATTTTGTGAGCTAAACCACGGTATAATAATGAATTGTCCCTATAGTGGTACACCTGTGCTTAAATTTCTACATTTTTTCAACTTTGAGTGTGCTTCATAGGAATACAGTTTTTTACGACCATGGTATGCAATCAAAGTTTTGTAGAATAAATACAGGAAAATATGGATACAAACTGCATTTATGCAAAATTAATTGTTACCGAGATATTTCGTGACTGCGTATTAAATAAATGATAATTTTAGAGCATACGATTTGAAAATGTCATGACAACGTACCATGTGAGATTATTGTGACGTCACCTCTCTGCCATGTTTCTTCAAGATTAGACCACAAATGATGATATGCGAGAAAAAATATAATAGTTTCGCATTTATATTATTAAATAATAATAGCAAGTATATATTAGCACAGAACGAAAGAAGAATATAACACCCTTTAGTAATATACGGTACATAATAGTGATAAGCAGGACTTATAATTAAATTAGCTGTCCAGAGGACATTATATTTAGACAGTAATCGATAATATAAAATTCTAATACCATAAGTTCACACCTTACGAATGCGTTTTATGCTATAAGTTGGCCTACATTTGTGGTTCTTTCATAGTTTACACAAAACTCGTCAAGGAACAAAATTTTTTTCAGCGATTAGGGCCTTTAACGTAGTGTGATGTTATCCAGAAAACCTTTCTTTTCACGATTACATTCTTAATATCACTAATATTACACGAATGATAAGAATTTATTGACAACATTTGTTTATACGAACATAAACGTACTTAAATCTAATGAGGTTTGGGGTGGAAGTCTTTTGGAAGGTCCCCGTCTTCAAATCACACACAAACGAATTTGTTTGGCAGCAACAAGTAAATATAGATTTCACCAGTGTTTAAAAAAATTGTAATAAAAAAATTGAGATATATTTTAAAATAATATGAAATATTCATTTAACTGTTATAAAAAAGTTTTAGAGTATATTTGTTATCGTTACGTGTTTATGTAATTTTTGACGACCCATTTGGAAACACCTCACGGGTGGAGAATCCAAGCGGACCGCCCTCTGCGATTCTGCCCAGCTACTCTACTACATACCTCGTCTGTGCTACATACGAAACAACTACAACTATACAAAATATATATGGAACGGAGTGCATTCGCCTCCAAGTTTGAGCCAGAGCAGGGCACTGCCGTACTTCCGTTACACAAAACATTTCGCACACTTTTGACCTCTAATAGTCATAGTTGACTCCCATTATTTGCGAGTTCCTGTTCCTTATACTTCCTGAGTTACCTTCCTCACCGTCACTCTCATTATACTTCTACGAGTCAGTTCAAGTAATTGCGAAGCACGTATAGTAATGTTTCGGACACTAGAGGGGGAGAAATAGAAAATTCGTTCGCACATCTTAGGTGAAGGGGTGAATTAAGTATGGAACGGCGATATAAATACAAATAAAACAAAACACATAGTTGTAGTAAAAACGCAATATATTAACTTAAAAATATACTAAATCGCAGCAAAAGAGAAACGAGTATTAAGAAGGTAACGTATGGGTAACACGAGATAACCGCAGAAAAGAAGTGAAACAGGGGGAAGATTCTAGTAAAAATTAATGATGGAAGAAGTCAGAACAATGTTTCGAAACAAAATAAACATCCCGTCTTCTTAAATTAAACTTGATTAATTAAACATGCCATATTTGTACTGATATTTTCAACTTGAAACGCGATAAATTGGAGTTTCAACATACAATCTACCAGAAGTACTTGGCGACTGAACCTCTAGATAACACTGCCTTTTACGGCTAACGATTGCTAATCGGATTTGGCAATTTTTATACGAAAGTTTAAAGTTTTTGGTGTGATTTTTGCGTCCTTTGGTGGAAATTTTTCCTCACCTGATGGTTTGGAGCAGAAGGCAGTGGACGACTACCATCGCGGCGGCGGTGACTAGACCGGATCACGTCGATGGTGGAGATGCGATTGTCCAGCAGAAGAAGACATCCTCTTGGGCCCACCGTACCATATGGCCACATGGTGCTTTAATAAGCTTTCACTCAAATTTTAGATTTGATATTGTGATTTCTTTGTTTACTTTGAAATGTAGCTATCGAGACTGTGCTGTGACGTCGGATTACTCCAAAAACATGGAAATTCTTGATCAATCTGGGCCAACTAGGTCTTCAATAAAGTGTAGTGTGAAAATTATCCACCGTGGTGAGTTTTTCGATGAATTCTATCTTCAAGTTAGGTCTTCAGTAAATTCGACCGTTCTATTCTTGTGTTTTATTTTCGCATATTTCTAATCGATTCTTAGAGGTTAAGATAATGGAACCGAAATTCAAATTGACAAGACAAACATATAGTTCTAACAGACTTCACGCTGAAAAAAATTGTATTGAAAACAATTTTTGACGAAAGTTCAAGCGGATTTGACGCATGTGTTGCGTTGTAACCGTTAAAAAACGCGACTGTTAGATAGTCAGTGTTAAAAGTCTCACTGAGTCGCTAGCGCATCGTCGCCCAGGCTTTATACGTGTGTGTAGGCGGAAGGAGAATGCGAAACGGGGCCTCCCGCAACTTCCCCTCCCTTTTCATGAGTCATTGGCTGGAAACTTTGGATACGATGAAGATTCAAGAACGATCAAGGAAGTGGAGGGGATACATAAAATGTATTAGGAGTGAATTTCTAACCTCTTCTCCTTCATTCTGTAATAGTTGCTTTAAATTCAAAGTTATCAGATCTATATAGCTAATTCATAATAATTTCTCATTAGGTACTAATAATAATAACAACAGTAAAGCTGTCATTTCAGAAAAATGTGGAATTACCTGGAAACTTTTGTATGTATATTTTTCAACAAAGTCAGTTATGTATACCGAATCCTTTTTTATCCAATAAAGAACTGAGGCTTCACCAACAACAACAAAAAAATAAAACCCTAAAAACACTTTTGGGGAAGAACATTGATTACATATTCACAATTATTAACAATAGACTGGAAATATTCTTTGTGGATAAGTGAAGGAAGACTGCACTTGTTATAAATACTGCAGAATGAAATTTATTACTTCATGTCTCAGCAAAGTTGTAAGTTTGCATAGTCAAACTGTAGCTCACCGTTTGCTGGTAAACCCTCAAGAAATCATTAAAGATTCTTTCACTGCAACTTTTCTTTCCAGCAATTTTTCTTCGTATCAATCGGTTTCATATCACATGTGGATATGATTCAACCGATCTAATGAAATGTGAAAATTGTTTTAATGATTTCTCACTCCAGCTCGTCTTCTAGTATTGATGAAGAATAGTAAAAAGAAGGAGAGGAGAGTGAGAACAGATATAAATAACCCTCCATTCAATAAATTTTATCGTTTATGAAAAAGAAAAGACATTCAATTGTTTCTGTTCAAAGTAATAGGATAAAAATTATTATAATCCAGAAAAGAGACACAGTGCACTTGCGCTCATTTTCCTTACAGTCATCATTTCTCTTAGTATAATCAACCTAAACAATTTCTTAAATCTATTGTTTTAAAATTATGGATGACCGCCAAATTTTATAACCTTTATCCCATTCTTCAATACTCGTTTTCCTTCTCTCAGTTCTGAAGTTCTTAAATTTGAATTCCCTTCAGTTATTTCTTACCAAATACATTGTCTGTCGATAATGAATTGAAAAAAGTCAGGTGTTTTGAGAAGATATAGAAATATGCGGTAAATTTATTTATCTCCCCATATGGGTCGCTTACGTGGAATCATTTGTTGGCCTTTTTTAGACCATGATGTGTCATGAATTGGATTCTTCGCGTGCGAATTTTAACTGTAATGTTAAAATTTATATGTTTCGGTATTTGTTAGTAAAATTTTTAATTGTAGTTTGCAGGCGAAGTGCACGTAAAATATTTTATCTATATTACAATTTTTTTCATATTTTATTTTACTAATTATTAATCAAATACATTACAACTCAATTTAATGATTGTCCATAACGCCAGTTTTTCTTTACTCTATTAAATATTGACAATCATTGTCCATAACGGCAGTTTTTTTACTTAAAACCTCTATTAAAGATAGATAACACGTGGAATAAACCATTTCTCATCTGAGTCCACATTAAATGTCATGCAATTTTCACCTGGTCACTGATGCTGAAACCTATCCTTCACGATTAGTTACTCAAAAGTTAAGAGTTGTTTATTAAATGTGTCTTCATTGATTGTTTATGAATGGTCTTAGCTCTTGGTAAAGCAATCCTCACACTAACAAGGCAAAAATATTATCCGCTGAATGTCTTTTGATGTACCCTTTCCAGTTTCCAATTTCCTTACTGATATTACCAAATCACTAAATCCCTATGTTTCAGCATAGAATTATAAATATTTTCATAGCGTAAGCACAACTAAAAATAAAATTCACTTGATCTTCAACAATAAATTGAGAACGAGGTCTCTAATAAGGTACTTGAAGTGTATTAAATTGTTAAAAAAGTATGAAATAAATTAAAAATATAACATTGAACGTATTTCAATGAACTTAATATTATTTCTGGACACGATTTTTATATGTTTAAGGTGGAAGTAGTATCATCATGAGAGATACCTATAAATGATCCATAATATTTAGAGGCTAATACACTATTTTGATGTGTATAAGGCATTTATTGATACCTGAGTAACAAGCAACTCATCAGGACAACGTATACAACAGTTTAAAGTTAAAGTTAATGTTATAAAAAAACTGTCACGATGCTTTCTTTCTCCTTAATTATGAAGTAATTTTTGCCACGCGACACAGTTATGTACTGAAGGAATGTACGGCATTGCTCCTGCTTATAAGGCATGGCATCGTACATAATGCTCCCTTGGCAGTTCGTATCATTCATAAGGCATACCTCAGTGAAGGATGGTGGGGAAGAGAGGAGGGGTCGAGTCATACAGATGTTCATGTGCGATAAGGGAGATCCCCGCCGGCGCACCGCATTGCGGCAGATCACGATTTCCCTTATCTGTACGACCCACTGCCCTCACCGTTGCCTCGTGGGTGCGTGCTTATGCCCGCGATCATTTAACTTCTTCTATCTCTTCTCACAAGATTACTTACGCAAAATACTCATTGACCTTGCCAGAATTGAATAAAAACTTGTACTTCAGTTCATCTCCATTAAATACTAAGAGCTCATATAATCGATAATTTTATCATCATTTCACATTAAATTACACTATACCCGTTTTATGCGAAAGATAAGTGTGAAGTAAACGCGAAATAATAAACAGAAAATATATTTTTTAAATTTAATTCCCAAAATACACCATCCATTTTCAAAAATTTTGGTTAAAAAATTCCTAAACCTTAAAATCTTAAAAAGAACTAAATTTGTATGAATTTTTTTGTTTTATTGCAGATGGCGAAGCAATTGTACAAAATTAATCAATTTTTCATTCGATAGCAGTAAATTTAGATTATTCGTTCACCCTACAGCCAAAAATAAAATTTTATAAAATCACGAGAGAAATAGTTCTTCCGCGTGTTGAAACTATGCAAAAAGCGCTTCCCGGAAACGTTGAAAGAATCAACTCTTAAATTTCCACTGGGAAAGTTTACTAGAAATCTTGAAATTGAACACGAATATCGTTTCTTTTTCCGTATAATATTTACTTAACTAAAGCAGTTCAATTATGTGGAAAGCATTACGTATTCGACCGAGAGGAAATGAAGTGAGCAATGCGAGCGTTGGTGTTTACCATGTCGCTTATGTCACTGCTTTACGACCAGCGTAGGATGCAACGTTTCGTAAACATTTCAATTTGTGTAGGAGCACGATATTAACCAAATAATTCCGTTTAATTTGTTTACAAAACATTTAGACTGTTTAGCAAGAATCCTGCATACGTCAGTCAGATTTCTTGTCTATTTGGTCCCTTATGGAAATGATTTGAAAGAATTAGTTTCTTATGCCGAAAACTCCTTGATTATCAATGTTTAATTTTCCATTTATCTGATTTTAAGAGTGTCCGGGGAGGTGTGTGTATACGTCTTTCATACAAATCTACAGTTTAAATTCGAGCATGATGAAAATTTGCACAAATTTGACCATTATAACAAAAAGAAGAGTACTTTGTACTTGAGATTCCGATAATCCACTCCCATCTCCTATTTTCATTACTTTTTAATTTTCGCTTTTTTCGGTATATCTCACGAGATGAAGTGATTCAACTTAATATTCGTACCTCAACATTGCTAATTTAATTATCTAGAAATAATATTTTGTATTTTCCGATATTTATAGTGGTTGTAGGACGTAGAACCATTTTCATGTTGGTGTCTCTTTTATATAGATCCATTGAGGTTGCAAGTTTTATTCATTATTGAAAAAGAGACTCGATCGATTTGGAAATCTCTGTTTTTCGTATATTCATTGAAACGAGTATTGCTTTCCGAGCCATCGTGCGGGAACAAAAGAATTCAGAAGTCTTAACTATATATTTTGTTTATTAAGTTTTCGGGTAAATTGTATTTGGCTTCTCCCTGGTTTTTAAAGTAATTCATATTTACTTACATGCAAGCATATAACACTGAAACCTTGAGTATTTTTTTAGGGTTCCTTCGTGCTGTTTGGTTTTTTAAATTCATAAAAGTGAAAATTTAACATTACGAAAGTATAAAAATATGAGAACATAACATATCAATTTAGAGTATAATATAAGAACCCCTGTAAAGTCCGGCAAAATGAGCTAAAACATTCCAGACCTCTTGACAGGTGTTTTAATTCCAGAATGTCCTGAAACGATTATGTATTTTGTTTTCAAACCTCGAGGTGGTTTTGCTAGTAATAAATATACTAGAAAAGTAGTGGTTCAAAACAATTGCGCATACTTTCTCATACACGTTTCTCAGTCTGGACTGGAGAGCGGCATTAACACATTCTATTAGAAGAGGGATGATTTTCACGTTTTGATCGTCTTCATTTTACCCAATTTAAAAAGTTTATTAAAGAAATATTTTACTACCTTTTATATAGAAGAGTCTCTAATATACAAATTCTGTTTTTTTTCGTTTTTTTTGGGAGATAAGATCAGCAAGATATATATTCTATCTCAAAAGATATATTTATTAATAAAATAAATAAGATATTATTAACGCGAGAACAAAGCCAGCAGACCATAAATATTCTTATAAAATTTAATAAGGAACTAAAGAGTGAACTTTTTTGAAATTTGAAATATCAAAATTATATTAATAAACACTAATCGTATATATGAAATATTTCGATTAAATAGGTGAAACTGATTATTTTCTTCCTGTTATTTCGTAACGCTCCTTTTCTATCTCGTCAAAGAATTCTGTAAGTGTTAAAATATATTGTTTAAAATAATACTATTTTTAACAACTGAAACTGCTATAAAGCAATGAATTTAAAAAAATCATGAAAAATAAACAAAAAGATGAATCATATTTTACCTTCCAAACAAAAAAACTCGTATCCGAGGTAATTCTTCAAACGATAAGAAATAATATAAAATAACTCCCTCCGTATACGAAAAAACAAATGAGCTATAACATTTTCGTCGGACTCAATGCCAATAATTCAACTTCTTAGTGCCTTTTATTAGAGATTTGAAAGTAAAATTAATAATCCGAAAATTGATTTACTCTACCTCTGCTACATCCATGTAAAATAATATTCAAGGTTCTTGAAATAGTAAACAAATGCGTGAATGTAACATATAGAAATTATTTTACTGCGTCTATACCAAACTTTCAAGCTAAATACCGCTAATGTAATGAACACTAATTGTACTTTACGTACAAAAAATGTAAGCAAAATCGTTGGACCAGTTTTTGAAAAATATTCAAAAATGTACTTTGAGCTTCATGTGAAGTGCTATTTGTTTTAAAGTAATAACAAAATCAGAGTACGAGCATCGACAACAAGTAAAATCTATCGTAAATACGAAATGTGAATTAAATTGATTCATCCATTTACTCAGAATCGCTGCGCACAGACACACAGACGGACAAACAGACAGACAGAAATAATACTTAAGAAATAATTAAGAATAATTAAGAGATACATGGCGCCTGTCCAAGGAAAATGACTTTGAGAGTCATTTGTGAATATCGGACGATATCGACAGGAGGAGTTTTCGTGTTGTCTGCCATCCCTCTCAGCTGGTTGCAAGCAAAAGGAAATGCGATAAAATGAGAGATACAAAACCAGGTAGACACAGACAAAGCTCTTCGACAGATGGTATAAGAAGAAGCCCGCAGAGAGTTGAATAGGGAATGGCAAGCTGAAAGGGACGCGTATCCGAAAAGACGATGGACGCATACATTGATCCCTTAGATTGAGGAGTGGTGCAAGTTACGGCATGGACAGCTAGACTACTACATCACGCAAGCCATCAGCGGACATGGGTGTTTTGGGGGCATACTTGCATCGTATGCAAAGACGAAATAACCCAAGCTGTCAGAGCTGCGGAGCGGAACTGACGACCCAGAACATGCCATCTTTGCATGTCCAACATATGAAAGGGCACGCATGATAGACGCTACTGAAATGGGGTGTATTCCGCAACCCGATAACCTTATCACTCAGATGATGGAAACCCCGGAGAAATGGGAAAAAGTAGCGTGTTTAATTCGGCACATTATCATGAAGAAGAGGGAGATGGAGGCAGAATTGCAAAGCGGAGAAGAGTGATGTTCACAGAGAAGCAAAGAAGTGACGCTCCTGAACCCCTAATCCTGACACCTGAGCCCCTAATCCTGGTGTCGTAGGGCCACTGGTGAGGAGCTTGCTCCTTCCACGTCCACACATACACACACACACAAAGAACAGACAGACGGCCGGACGGACGGGCGTTATGCCAAAAACAACTTTTTCGGAATCAGGGGTCACCAAAACGGATATTTCTATATAAATCTCGTTTTCGAATTTTTTCACGATTACAACGTATATACTACGTATATAAGAAAGTAAAATAGTCAGTTTCTTAAGGAGGAATTACCTCTAAGTGTGTTCTTGAGAAATTAACATCACTTTTCTATTTTCGGGAAAAACAAAGAAATAGTACATGAACTCATGATAACATGAACTTATGATAACGCCAGTGTTTTCTAATCTTAATGGTATTCGTAAAATGCGCCATTGCGTAGTATGTACAGTATTTACGAGCGAGTTCCTCGAAGCTTCTGTTCTGTTGAATGAACCCGCAATTGAAAAAAAAAATTCCCCTTCAACACAATTTTAAGCTCTTTGAAGAAAGGAACGCAACGTCCCGAATTAAATGTTTTTCTACTCACACTGCTTTAACAGAGCACAAGAGAACACTTGTGTTTAGCAGGAATGTTACAAAGGCACGAGTTCCGGGCGCCAGTTCCAAAGATCTACGAATGGGGAATGATTTAGAAACGAGGGTCAGTTTCGTGGGAAAAAATTTGAGTATTTTAATCCCTCCCAGAGATTTATCTTGGAAAACTTAAGTCAGAGGTCCATTTCATAAAATATTCATTGTAACACATTCATTAACCCTCCACCATACAAAATTTTCCTCTCTTTCGATCATTACACAATCTATTCATTTTGTTTTTTACAGATAGTTTTTCGTGTTATGTCATGGCCGTAAGTTACTGTTCTTTCCAATTAACGCCACGGCACTCCAAATGTTTTTTCTCTATCCTTCTTGAACTATATATCAACGATCTTCATAAAACTCTACTGTATCTGTATACCGTCGACATAAACACACAAGGGCCAGAGGCTCTACCTCCGACGAACAATAGACGTTCTTAGTTTGTTTTTTACTAAAGGTTCGAGTACTCGGGAAGTGTTTCTGGTTAGTTATTCTGTCAGTAGAGTACACACAGGCGTCACTACGCACTGCCATCTCGTTGTCAGATAACTGACGTACTCTGACATCAAATTTTCACGAACGCAGAGTGAGCCTAGAGAGTGTGGCCAGTGTGTATCCAGGTTTCCACCATTCTTCCGTCAAGATGGAGAGAATTTAATTAAATTCATATGAATGTCTAAAAATATTTCAATAAATTTGTGATCTACTTTTTCATGCTTTTTTAAAATCAAATTTCATTTAACTGATGTTTTTTTCAACAGAGACTTCTCATATGCATGTTTTAATATCGTACCAATTTGACGAAAAAATGGCGGTTCTCACGTCAGTGGTCGGCCATATTCTCTCTAGACTCACTCTTCACGTACCGTGTGTTAGCAGAAACTAACCCTCACGTTCGAGATAGCACTGAGAGAAGGCAACGCGACTTATTTCTCCACTGACCACGAATCGTCAGATGACATTTCTCCCATTGAAAAATATGTCAGAAATATCTGTAATCCTTAAACAGTTGAATAAGACGTGAACAACAAATGGCAAAATTTGTGAATCCAGTTCGACGCTGAAAGGCGTAAAAGTTTTATTAATACAATGAATGAATTCCCTAACATTACAGAAGCAGTGATGTAATAGGAATCTTTAGAGAGATTAATTGTAGAGATATATTTTGCATAGATACTAAGATAGAAATCTTTTAATATTTATTTCAGAAGAGAATTATGATGAAAGTTAATTAAATTTTTAATCAGTGAAAATTGTATTGAAAGTGAGAAAAACAAATAATTTTTCATATTTCCGTTCAAAAAAGGTGTCAAACAAGGATAAAATAATGTTGATTACCTATGTATATGATTAATATAAAATAGTATTATTCGTTAACAAATGACTGTAGATCAATCATAGTCGATAGTCGTTAAATTGCTGTCCGAAGAAAGTTTACGTTTATATTCGATATCATAAGCGGTACATTACTGAGATATTCATTACTTATCTAGTTCTAGCGTTGCTCGCGATTTCCCTTAGACTAATTTTGTTTTACTCAGGAAAATAATCTATCTACATTGTATGATCATACATACATTGTTTTAGTGTCTGATTTTAAAAACCATGAACAGCATTCTATTTTTTCAAATTCATAATAATACAAATTTAATGCAAAACTTGACTGTACACTATACCATACACTATACACTATACCCGTAGAATTCTCACATCCGAGGCATGACGTGGCTGCACCATTTCATCACAATTCTTGTAAAATCTAAACTATTCGTCGAAATTTTACGATTTAAAAACGTTTTCTATCTTTGATAAATGCACAAAACAAATAACCCATTAAATTGTATGATGACTGATTTTTTCTTTTTTAAATGACTCTCTTAAATTGAAGTATTTTAACACTTCTATTTTTATTATCGTTTATGGACAATTTAGGTTAATTTTTGGGGATATACATATGCTGTCGCGGACGTCTTATTAGTACTCATTGAGGCAAGCAATATTTCCATGCATAGCTGTCTCCTATCTCTAACCGTTTAGGCAGAGTACGGAAATATAACTCTCTTTTTTTCATATTTTATCGACATTTATGGTTAAAAACCATTTCTATCTTCCTTATCACACATTTTAAACATAAATGTTAGCCTATGTTCATCCTGAACATCTAAACTATCTCCTTGCCAAATTTCATTATGATCGGTTCAGTCGTGATCAGGTAGTAGACAGACCCACTTTCGCGTTACGGATTTATATATTAGTATGTATATCTAGTATATTCATGTTTATTTAGTACATAGGCATACTGATTGGGGGAGGGATCTCGAGTCAACACCATCTGAATTGCAAAACCTTCGTACTGATATAACAATGTAGTTATATGGCAAACGCATTAGGTTCTGCATGTAAGTATTGTGACATCATCTCGGAAAAGCATGTTACTTAATGTTTTATAGACGTGTGTTCTTTAATTTTATACTTATTACATCATAAATTTCAAAGTATAATATGGTTTTCAAGTGGCGGGTGCTTGGGTATAATGAAAATTACATACCTCAACCTCGGGTATTTTCTTTTTTTTCCTTTTCAAAATTTCATAAATTGAACAAGAAATGGATAGCAGCAATAAGACGGAAGTATTTCGACTTAAGCAAATATTCCAAGGTAAACTGAATAAATTAATAATTCAGTTTTCATTTTAATATTAATTATACCGCTACTTGACTTATAAAACCGAACACATTTCTTTTATCTAGTATTCTTATAAATTTATTTTTTTGTGAAAGATTTTCTATTACAAGTTCTAATTTTACAGGTTTGTGATTTTCATTTGTATCCCAATGATATAAAAAAGGAAACGTATCTTCATAGAAGAAGCTAGCGAAAGAATTTCAGCTTCTTTGAAGATTCCATGTATTCAAGGTTTAATTCCTACGAAAATACCTGTTGCTGCACGTAACTTATCAGCTCATTTTTGTGCCAGAGTGCCGAGGAAAGACAAATTATTCGCGAAAATTACAGTTCTGAGACTCACTTTCAAATAGTTGAATTATCAATAAATTTTTTAAATGTAATTTAAAGAGTGTTATTAAAAGAATAAAAAATACATTCATATTTACAATAAACTCAGAAATGTTATAATTTATATTTTAATGCGATTAACTTTAGTTTGCGATATAAAACTATTATTAATTTAATAGTCACTGAGTGATTTAATAGTCACTGAGTGTTCGAAGGCCTGCCTACGGGGACATAAAAAACCAGTACTAAGGTTTTGTAATTTTAGTGGCGTTGGCAGCGTTCGCTGAAGGAAGTGATGTTTCACGAACACTGCCATGGCTTTTGTCAGTGCAAGAACTGGCATATAGCAGCTGTCGTTTAATCAATGAGCAGCCGATTTCTCAGAACATTAACACAGAAACACTGCCCGTGTATTCGTTCCTTAACCTCAAACAATTCAAAATAAACCATGAAAAATATACAGCAATAGAATGAAAATAGAGTAAAGATCTATCGATCACTGATCTATCGACAATATTCCTCTGATAATAAAGCTATTTACGTTTATCGTTATTATCTTAATTCATGAATTTATCTACAGTGAAAACATTGGCTGAAACATTGCCTAGGAAAATATAGTAATTTGTCTATAAAAGGTTGTAAAATTTTCTAACACTTCTCTCAGTTGGATTTCCTCGATAGAGGTATCCAGATTCTGAATTCATTTCGCTATCTTATCAGAGAGTAGAATGTTTAAGCAGATCCACAACCTTCTTCTTCTCCTCAAAAACGTCATCATCCAAACTTGTGTTAGATAATGCTTACATTTGCCGCATTTGACTCGACAATTGTGCAGTTCACGTAACAGACTATCAAAACAAATATAGAACACTTTCAAAGAGCAGATTACCGGGCTGTAATATTTCAACGATGAGACCGTACAGAATGACGTCACTGCAAACTAACTCAAAACTAGTTGTACAAAAACATAGCACATACTCTCACACGATTGTAAGTAATAATAGTGTAAAAATGAAAAGTACTATTAAAAGATATTTTACATCTTCTTGATAACTGATATCATATCTGCTTTATTAAAGTCCCTAGCAAACTAATTTAAGAAATGACAATTAATGCAATAATCGTAATAACTCACTTACTGATAATAACTGATAAAACATTATCAAAAATATCATATGAATTTGAAATCTTAGTTTAAACTCATAACAAGTTACATAAGATATAGGACACTAGTGTTAAAATTAGGCATATTTATCTCTTTCCAAAATATAAAATTTACAAAAAAATACACTCATAACATAAGAAAATCCAAATACATAAAACATACGAGTATGTACCTAAGCGACACCAGCGAAAAAGATCCACTTACACCCAAGACCCAAGAACGGAACCAACTACAAAAATATTATAAAATCATTAGGTACAGCACATTCGATTCCCCTTTCACTAAATTGAAGTAAAAAATTCTATGTATAAAAACCAACTTCTTTGGACCCATAAGATACGCTCTATTAACCCACGGGTTATCAACACATGTATTCAAGAAACCACTATTTTGAGATCAGGGACTTCAAAATAAATAATTAAGTTTTGGGTCAAAACTTTGCCATCGAAAATTTTCACAATTACAAGACTAAGCAAAATTGCACCTATCCGTCCCTAGTCTTATCCGGTCCGGGATAGAAAATATTTTCTTAAATCTAAAAACAAACAAACAACTAAAAGCAGTGAATTTGTGCGCCGCTGCGAGGCAGACAAAGTTTCTTTGGGAACACATATGTAATAATATTTTGATGCTTTTTTGTACCTTAATTTTTGAAAATATAAAAGTTTATGAAATATAAAAAAGATGTACAAGTATATTCTTTTTTCTTCAAATACAGTACTCTTCAATTTGCAATACAAACGTAAGATTAAATTAAACTAAGATAAATTTGATCTTTAGTTGAATTGACGCAAGTATTAAGATGTTAATTAATACGAGCCAGTTCACCAAGTAAGGATTGGACATCCGGTGTATCTGGCTTTTGTACTATCCGGTTCGGCTGGCCGCCACAATACATCGGATAGACAGTCTACTGTACTATGTGTTTCGAACATTCGAAAAAGTGGTTTGTGTATTTGTTTTTATTGACTACATGTACAGATTGATTTTCACGCCAATGCCTCATTCTCTTTGTAGAAATACCTACATCATTGGATTTCTGAAAGGGATTCTCATCAAGTTGTGCTGTGAGACCTCTCACCGGAACACCTGTGAAAGTGAAAAATCCTACAACTTACCTGAACCTGCCACCTTTGATTCTCCAGGCTGGAACCCTGCTTGTGTGCTACGAGGGAATATTACATGAAGCAGAACAACGAGCAAAGACACAAACAGCAAGAAATAAGAAGTGACCAGTGGTGTTTGACTGTTAATCAAAGATCTTTATGAAACACTAACAACACAGTTGTTATATTGACATTAGGAGTCAATGAACTCAATCTAGTGATTGATCATGATGTGTTGTAGAAGCTTTTTGCACAACTCAGCCCATAAAAACAGGTCCTTTCTCCTCAGTTGCTGCTGATGTTGGTCCTATGTTATGTAGGGCTGAGTTACTGTAAGTCTTTGTGTCGTCATGTGTTTGTCTTGTTTGTTCATCGTGTGTTAATCTATCTACATTTCTTCTTTAGGGGGTGTTTTTACAATCTTGAAGTCATCACTTCGACCAGGGTATCTAAATTCATGTAACTCTGTTTATGTAGTGTACAGTGATTTTGGGATTTTTCTTTGCCTGTTATTCTTAACTTGTTAATAATTCATTTTTTTAGGGGGATATTCTAAATTATTTTGTAATTCTGATTTTGTATTATTAAGTGATTTAAGTGAATGTTTATAAGAAGCTGGTAAACTCAATTTTTAAAATGCAATCAGTTGGACATTGAAAATCTTTGAAATTCTGCATTTGTACTTTTAAGTCTGTCCTACATAAGAACAGTATTTCTTTTTGTTCTTAAACTTGATTGTTTTCTGATACAATTCATTTACTTTCCTAATGTCATATTTCCATCAAATTATACGAATTTTTTGCTTTAGACTCAAATTTTTTATTACCTATGTTTTGTATCTGCAATCCTTGGTATTGCAAGTCCTTCACACTATATATATGAGGAAGTAAAAGCATAGTCATTAGTATCAGTCATACACTATGGATAAAATATCATATATTTAATTTTAAAAATTTGGCTGGCTAAACGAGGGCTGAAAATAATCAATCACTATTGGTAATGGTATAGAGAGAAACAAGTGTAATGGATGTAATGCATAGAGCGTTACCTCGTAAAAGTTGTCCCTGCCATCAGAGATCGTGGAGACGGAGTCCGAATGCATGGAGCCCCTTCGGAAGTGGAAGTGCGACGTCTTCTCGCACGTGGTGCAGGAACAGAAGCCCAGGAAGAGAACAGCCGTAGCTCCCACCGCCAGCCACATGTACGCTGACTGGATGGTGATGGACGAGATTATCACCACGATACTCGCCACCAGAATGAGAGCTGCCGTGAGACTGATCGACAGGCTGCTCTCCTATAAGGGGCAATTCATTTATTGGTAATGTATTTCATACATTTTGACTGCAAGAATACACTTAAATAATTATAATTCATATCATTCTCAAGTTGAAAATGCTAGATATGAATTATTATTTGCAATTTTTCTGATTGTAATCTTGAGAAAACAGTATACTTTCTTTCTACATTATTTCAGAAAAAAATTAAATGTTGACACCTTAATATTAATTGTCGTAACTTATAATATATTTATGCAAAGAAACAATTTACACATTTAATATTTCAAAGCTAGCCTTGCATTGAATAAAATGCATTGCATTAATAAGATAACTATAAATAACTGAAAGAAGTGTGAGAAAAAGCTCAAAATTCATTTATTTATGTAACAAGGTGTTTTGAAGGGATTTTGGTCATTTTATATCCACCTGTATTAAATTACGTCTGTATAATTTATTAAATAAAATCTACGAGAGGTTACTTTCTTTCTACATTATTTCAGAAAAAAATTAAATGTTGACACCTTAATATTAATTGTCGTAACTTATAATATATTTATGCAAAGAAACAATTTACACATTTAATATTTCAAAGCTAGCCTTGCATTGAATAAAATGCATTGCATTAATAAGATAACTATAAATAACTGAAAGAAGTGTGAGAAAAAGCTCAAAATTCATTTATTTATGTAACAAGGTGTTTTGAAGGGATTTTGGTCATTTTATATCCACCTGTATTAAATTACGTCTGTATAATTTATTAAATAAAATCTACGAGAGGTTACTTTCTTTCTACATTATTTCAGAAAAAAATTAAATGTTGACACCTTAATATTAATTGTCGTAACTTATAATATATTTATGCAAAGAAACAATTTACACATTTAATATTTCAAAGCTAGCCTTGCATTGAATAAAATGCATTGCATTAATAAGATAACTATAAATAACTGAAAGAAGTGTGAGAAAAAGCTCAAAATTCATTTATTTATGTAACAAGGTGTTTTGAAGGAATTTTGGTCATTTTATATCCACCTGTATTAAATTACGTCTGTATAATTTATTAAATAAAATCTACGAGAGGTTACTAGAAATTTACATATATTATTCGCTGTTTCTTGTTTTGATAGACACTAGCTGCCACTGCTTCATTCCTGCAGAATTATTAATTTTTAGACGTGCACTTAGATAAGTTATTTAAAAAATTAACTTTTCGTGTTAAGCTTTGTATATCACTGATATTTTAATCAATAATTTGAATACATTATTGTCAGTGCGTTGGGTCTCAAAGCAACACATGATTCAGGAGCCCATGTGATCCGCGGGTCGAGGGTTGGTCTTCCTGTCCTTTCGGAACAACCCTATTATAAATGATTCTTGTTTCAGTAAAAAACCTTTACATTTTTGTTTTGCTCTTACCACTCTTCCAATCGCTGCTTGATTAATTGAACAGAAGCAAATTATTATTCATTCAATCGTCAATTAATGTGCTTTTGTCAATTTCGCTGAAGTGGTAGCAGATACCTTGATCTTGGTGAAAAGTCCTTGGTCGTTGGTCATCGTGGCGGCGGAGTATTGATCAACGCACGGCGATCCTCGCTCAGGATCCAGAGTAGACGATCTGAAATAAAACAAGAGTTGAGAAAAGATTCTTCATCGTTAGTTTCCAGTCCGAAGTCTGCTTTGAAGCATCTTAAAGTGTAACCAGGAAACCCCAGACACATCTATGATATGGTTATTCTAGGGAATAATGGATAAGGGTGATTTTTAATGCTAAAATGCAACCAGTCACCGTCAATAAGTTAATTATTTAATAATTACAATTTATGAATTAAGTTATTGTTTAATGAAATTAGTGACAATGATATAAATTTAACTCCTTTCTTATTATTTCATTTACGTAATGAAAAAATAATCATATGTACCTCCATTATAATACAATTAATCTGACTTAATTACATTTTCCGAAAATGTTAAAATTTAATATTTAAACCATTTTTCAAACATACGCATTTTTAGGCCAACATTGATTCAATTTATATCAAAATTATGAAATGATTCTGCTTGTAGCTTAGATATTTAAGTGGGTATACCTACCAATAATACAACGACCGAGTTTTATTAGTTTAAGTCCATATTCTATAGAATATATAAAACAAACAATTCTGTTAGTTGAATTGGTTATTGATTGGTATTCCAACCCAAATTGGTATTCCCTGATTGTGAAAATGAAACATTAGATTTTTATGTAAACATTTCCAATTTTTAATATATTTATTTTCATTTTATTCGTGTACGAGGTGAGATGTAATTTTTCGTATTCTAGCTTATAGTTTATTGAACAAGTAAACTGAAAAGCGCCGAGAAATTTTAAGGTTCTGGATTGTCATATGTCTTCAGTGGACGAAGAAAACTGCACGTCACTGAATCTCCTCCACGATCACTCTCATTCACAAAGTAAGAGAGAGAGAGAGGTTACAGTAGACTTTTCGATATTCGTACATCTTCTTTCTGAAGTACCACGATAGAGTCAGGTATTAATCTTGTCACGACTGCGAGCATTCTTTTTGTAGACTCTAGTTCTAAAAGTGATGATACATAGTTTTAAACACTTTCTTGGTAGTGAATTATTGTGATTATGAATCTTTCGTGAATATTACCTCCACAACATATCTATTTCGGTAAGCAAAACTCTTTACCTTAACAGTCGGTTAAATTCCAGTCGTAAACTTTTAGACTATATTTCATAGTTCGTACCCGTGCAAAATGATAGAATTTCATCTGCGATAACGTTATGAGAATCGCACTGACAGAAAAGAGCACTTTCAATAATCTCTGAAAATAAAGAGTCAAAGAGTTTTCGTATTTTTTTAAGAAAATCTAGAAAAATCGTCCGACTGTAGAATATTTGAGACTTGCAGTAAAGTTTGAACAATGTTTGAAACGTACATTATCGCAAAATAAACGTAAACAGGAAAATAGTCTACCAAAAATGCATAAGCAAAAATTTGATTTTAATCACAGATATGACATGTAAAAAAGTCCCAACATCACAAATTTGTTAAAAATAGATCTTGTATTATCCCGTTTCCTGACACAAATGAACGGGGACATTGCGGCATTGAGGTCGAGTGAATACAGNAAAGGTAGCCCCCCCCCCCCCATTAAACAAAACAAAAGTTAGTCTATAATTTAGTATTAACTAAATACAATTTGCACCAAAAAAGGTTGTTTTTTTTGGTACTCGCCTGATATACCCATAATTGCAATGTAAACAATGGGAAGTGTTGGCTTGATATCATGCTAGAACCCCCCAATTGACATAATAGTATCATTTTCAGCATTTTGAAATGTTTGAATTTGGTACAATTTAGTACAGGTAAAACACAAAATTTTAATTAGTAACAAGTGATTTTTGTATAAACAAATTACCAAAAAGTTAACAGTTTTGCGAAATAAATGAATGGAATCAATTCACCGTCCAACAATATGAAACTTGTACTTTGTTACTTTAATACCGCTAATGCGGATTGTAACATCACACCAGAAGCCCTGATGCGATGTTAGTATTTTTTTGGTAGAAGCGGGATCCACATATATACCACCACCCTTATGATAGATGGTTCGCTGCCACCAGCTCGGTTTCCCGAGCAATCAAACACACGTGTAAATAACAATAAATAATGATTTAATACAAATTAAACAGAAATCTGAATTTACAAACGGAGACAGACTCCCAAAATCATTAATACATATAAAAATCTGTTATTACACAAGTAATGCTATCGGAAAGCATTAATTACACATAGATGAATTTAGTTGAAGACAGCTAAATAGTAAAAACCCTCTAGGTTATATGAACCTTCAAAATTACAAGTTGTTTTCCCCAACAACTAACTGTTACAAGTTACGACACTCGCAACTAGTAATGACTTTATTAAGACTACCGCAGCAGCCTAACGAACATCTGGTCTCTGCGACCTATGCTAGCCCGGTCACATCTCCCTTAACCGGCGGACTCTACTTCCACGTAAAAAGTCCTCGAGCATCTTCACTCCTCCCAATATATACAGAAGAGGAAGTCACGTGACCAGCAAATAACCACGCCTTCGCTACCACACCGTGCAAGTACTCTTCTTGTTCACCCCTTCGGCTTCTAGGAACGCAGTCTGCGCCGCGAAGACGAACCGCCATCGGCTTCAACTAGGCGCCCGAAGCACCTTTTTCAGAGTATCTCATTGTTCTACATCCGGCGACGTACTTCATTCACATCGTCTTAAAATTCTTCTTTTCTGAGGTACATTGTAATTCCAGTGGACCTCGCATGGGTCAACGTCGCAGGCCGCATTCTCCGAGAACAATCGTACCTTCCTTACGAAGTGAAAGGTGTACGTTCAAACAATGCCTCAATAACTGAAGAGGTTTAGGGTGGGTCCCAAGTTCGTCGCCCTTCCGTCTTTCTGTAATATTCTTAGAAGTGTCCGGCTTATGAAATTGCGAAGAAATATTAATATTTCACAAATCAATACAATGTCTTGGCTCTGACGTTACACGGATGTAATGCATACTAATTGTACTTTACACACAGAAAATTTAATCATATTCGTTGGAACCGTTTTTGAGAAACATTCAAAATAATACTTTGACCTTCATGTTAAGTACCCTTTTTTTAAGCAAACAAAAAATCAGAGCACGTGCATCAACAAGTAAAATCTATCGTAAATTAGAATCTATCGTAAATTAGATGTGAATTAAATTGATTCATTCATTTACTCAGAATCGCTGCGCACAGACGGACGGACGTTATGCCAAAACCACTTTTTCGGAATCAGGGGGCTTCAAAACGGATACTTCCGCAAAAATCTCGTTTTCAATTTTTTTTCACCATTACAATACTTTATATATACCACGTATATGAGAAAGTAAAAATATAGTTTTTTGAATTAATTTATACTTCGATAAAAAAATAAAATCTAAAATATTATTCTATTACATGCCAAAATTGGATTTCCGAAATACATCTTAAAAACTGTATTGAATGAGCTCATAAGTACTTAGGTAAATAAATTGAAATGCAAAAATAACACATATCTTGTTTTTATTCGTGCGTTAAAAATCAAACATTTTTAATGATTTTTTAAATATATTGCATATTTTTTGAATATTTTATGAATAAATTATTTATTTCGAAACTATTATAATGCATATTTTGATACATTGACTTTTTAAGAATGCCTGCCCGAAGCCATAACAAAAAAATTGTTTAAATTAACGGCATGCAATATTATTCACCTAGCGCAGTCCCATATTGTATGCTTAATGCTTATTATTATTTATTACAATATCTCATATTATTATTATTATTATTTCTATTATCCCAATGAAGCTCCGAA
>NNCF01126744.1:563044-575615 GCA_002313205.1 Laupala kohalensis | reverse complement strand
TGGAGAAGAGTAAATAAAAATATGATAAACATCAGAAAAAAATGCATCTAAGTAGTGTTTAGTTCATTTAAAAACGAAATACCACTATGATTTACTATTTTATTGACAGAGCAATAACGAAATATCTGAAACTATTTAGCCTGCGAATTTGAAATTTTTCAACTAGAAAATCGAAACGAAAATCCTACCAAAACAGGTTGAAATGGGGATTGAAATGTTTTATGTATATATCCCACCATAACTCTAGAGTACCTAGAGCAATTTCAACCAAACTTGATTCATAGATGACTGACTAACGGACAAAAAACACTGTGGGGGTGAAACATCCCTGGCACTCTTAGGGAGAGGTTGGGAAGAGGGTGACAGTTAGAAATAATAGAAAAATGCGATTTAAACCGTACTTTTCGATATCGCTGAGATGGAAAAAACAATGTTTTGTAAGTTCTCTATTAGGTCGCATTAGAGAAAATATACCCCTAGAATCCTTGGGTTTGGGGTGGGTATAAGAGGCAGGTAAAAATTAAAAAACGGCCTATATTGATGATGAATAAATAATTTATTGGGACCGCTTAAGTGAAATGACACCCGCGTTACCAAACAAGTACACGATCACCCTCTGTAAGGAATAAACACCCTTTGAATTGGGATGAGATGGAGTGAAATGTAAAATTAATAAAAAGTGACCGATGTAAGTGTTGAGATCGTAGTTTTCGTGGCCGCTGAAATTAGTAGTGACATTCTCGATGACGACAAAAACCCAGCATCTCAAGGAAAAGAGATGTTACGTATAAATTATCGATGACAGATATCAGTGACGAGTTCACAGTTTTCGACAATACTGAGTTATAAAGAAATCCCGATATCGTGCAAATGTAAATTTAGCCCTCAAGGAAGAAAGATACCACTAGCACCCCTTGGTGGTGGGTGGAAAAGAGTGGATAGAGAAAAACTATTCAGAACTAATTTTGAAATATGAAAAATGAAAATTGAATCGGATACATAGTTTTAGAGTTGATGAGATTTTTAAACTACCAGTGCCGTTAAGTTTATGTTGAGATCACAAAAAGGCACGATATCCTTAGAGCTAGGGAAGGGAGGTGCGAGGCATGAAAATAACAAAAAAGGACGATATTAGGGTCGAGTCCATGGTTGTTGTGTAATTCTGAGATGACTAATCGTATATCGAATGACATTATGTGTCCTTCAGACCACATGAGGTGCATAATACCCCTTAAAAGCGGGGGTTAGGAAGAGCGTAACGCGAAAAAAATTGTAAATATCCGCAATGAAAGAATTTTACAGAATGGAAATGTGAGAGAGAATCAAGTTGCAGACATTTTACAATATTCTCGTTTCCAAAGCCATGAGAACTCAGCAAGAATTTAATAAGTATGAAGTATAGGGAATAGGAGAAACGAAAAATTATAACAGGTGGTATAACCTCCTATTGTTCTTCGAGATTAGGTAAAATGCTCTCATAATCTGTAGAGCAAGCCGAAAAATTCTTGATATTTATAATAAATAAATGAAACAATAAACTATAACTGAGAAGAAAGACGACAGATCATTTCCATTTGGACGTGTTTATAATATATGGTTTATTTTGGTTAACACATCGCGAAGCATAGTCCTAGACCTACATACAATGTCTGCATCGAAATTATTCAGTAATGAGCATTTTGCAATCAAAACATGCAAACGAAAGAAATACATTAAAGTATTTCTAGCTAGCACACCCCCTTGATTAATTAACATTGTTCAATAAAAATGCTCATTTAATGGAAAAAATTAATAGAGAAATTTCATATTTTTGGAAGGTGAATTGATTCCAATCATTGTTTTTGCAAAACATAACTTTTTGGTAATTTGTTTATAAACAAATAATTTGTTACTAATTCAAATATTTTATTGTACCTGTACTAAATTGAACCAAATTCAAACATTTCAAAATTCTGAAAATGATACTATTATGTCAATTGGAGGGTTCTAGGTTAATATCAAACCAGCACCGCCCACTGTTTAAATTGCAATTATGGGTGTATCACGTGTATACCACAAAAAACCTTTTTGGTGCAAATTGTACTTAATTAGTACTAAATTATAGGCTAACTTTTGTTTTGTTTTGATAAATGGGGGGTGATAACTTTATTTAGGTGGCCAAGTCAGGTTCACGATATTGGATGCGTGCATCGCACGTTTGTAAGGATGTCACACGCATTGGACATTAACTAGTGTCAATGCCATACTATTTCCTATCGACCATACAACTGCTATAGTGCTTCTTTCCCTATTCTTTCCTTTCACGTTCTGATAATACGAATATAATTTCTTAAATGAAGCGACCCTTTTGACTTCATCATTTTGTTATCAATAAACAATTTCTAACAACTTGCATGTTTTACTTTCTAATTATACAGAATGTATAAGGGAAGTATTGTAATAGGTCGAAAAGAAATTGAGATCTTTTCGGCTCTTTACGAGTTGGTTCCAGGAGAGACTATTTTCAAATTATGGCGATGTTGTCCAATGTTGTATGTGCGTATGCGTGTGTATGTAAAGAATGTTGTTCCCCCGATAACTCACGAACAAATTGTTTCACCCAAACGAAACTTGAGATTTTACTTTGAATGCATTGGGAATAGAAGCCTGGACAGTTCGTACCGACTTCATCTACACACCGCAAACAGAAGACTAGAGACGGACATGGAAATGAATACACGCCCCTCCGGGTTCCATTAGTACTAGAAAGTAGTTGGATCTATCGATGGAGAGAGAGGGGGGAACATGGATATGGGCTGTTTCCGCAGTGCTCCTATCTATTGTCATGAATTTTTCCCCCTTTAGACTGGTGCTTTTCCACTAATATGATACCACAGTTTGAAATTTATATTCCTTTTCTATTCGGTACAAATAAGTGTGTTTAGATCTGTCGCGTCTTAAAAAGACACAACAAATAATAATTTACGCTTTTCCTATATTTATGCTACACATCCAACCAATTAAATCTCAAAGTCTTTCGGAGTACCACCCAATCAAGATTTCGATCCGACTAATTACGTAGAGTAAACTTGCGGCTGGAAGAAGGCACTTGTTTCCTGTGGACCAACAGAGTTTCCCCTTTTGCCACTGGCGTCGAGCCAGGCAACTTACCAGGCGGATGCTTTCCGAATTAACTGCGAGTCTACCAGCAGCGCTTGATCCACTTCTCTTTTACTCTTTTTTTGGTAAACGATCTCCTCTCCCTCAAACTTCTAATTTGATTTCCCTAATTGGGCCAGCTTTTGTGTTCCCAGCAAGCGTGGATTTGAAGCGCGAAGCTGCTGTTCTCAGATGTTGAAAATAGTTGAATCAATATTTCCTTTGGACGAGTTGTTAATCCCTCCATTGTTCAAGCCAACAAAGGCACGGTTTGGAAGAGAATCAAATTTAGGAAAATAAAATAAATAAAGTCATCCCGAAAAGAGTAATGATTTAATAATCAGTTTGGTAATGGATCTTCTTTCAATATCACAATAGTTCAAGAGTTTAATTCCAGTCCAAAAAGACTTTCAAAAATTGCCAAAAGTCTCTTGTGCCACGACCATTACAGAGTTGTGATATAATACAAGTGAAAGCTTTAACTTCTTTATTTGCGCCATTTCCAATCATGTCACTTTCCTCTCGTGCAAGCAGAAAAATATGGCTCTTTCAAGCAATCTTCTATGTTTATTTCTGCTTCTTGTATGTGTCGCTTGGGAGAGTAATAAAGATTACTTTTATCCCAATGTCTAAAAATGATTATGTTTTAAATTCCAATTGGTTGTTACATTAATGACAAAACATATTAAATTTTAGAGAGCCGAGAGGAATTGTGTCTTCGAAAAAACTAATAAAACTGTGATGTAGTTTTAGATTCCACCCTAAACTTTTTATTTAAAAAAAGATTTATTTTCTTTAAAAAACCTTTATTTTCCTCCACATTTACGAATATTATTTGCAACATAATAGCATCTTTATGTTGACACTACCAACCTCACTTTACTATTAGTTTTTTACACTATCACTTTCTGTTGATTGAAATGAGTCCTGATCTTGCATTCAAGTGAAACAGAGAAACGCACATTGGTTTCCATAGTTATAGGAATTTTTGTTAGAGAATATCAACAACGAAATACAATTTACATCATTATCTCAACTATTCTATACTTGTTTCTCTAATGTCGTTTTCTCTACTTTTGTATAAGAAATTCAACCTGACTGAACTAATGAACAATATATCATTAGGCTTCTACCAAACAGGCATACTTGCCACGTACACTTTATAAAAATATTTACAGACATTTTGAAACAAAACAAACAAATATTTCTTTGTAAAAAGTATTTTTGTTTTAATGTTTTCAGTTCTAATGATCAAGTTTTCCTTATGGGAAGTTCGAGAATTTTCTCTCTGGTTTTGGAACTGTTTTTTCTTAGTAGAATTGGCCATGGTCAAACACAGACTTCGATAAACATAAACCAACTTAATCCAATACCACGGATTTATTATCGTATTTGGCAAAATGGGAGATTTTATGTTGAAGTATTTAGTGTAGTATTACCAATAATTATTACAAACATTGCATAATATCATTCACTGACGTCGACACTTCCCCAATATTCGTGTAACGGGAAAGACAACTTTCCATTTTCTAGTGCAGCGCTGTCCAACTCACCTTAGCCCGCGGGTCATTTTCTATACACCTTTAGACCGACACGGGATAGGATTTAACAAAATATTGGCCGACGAATGAAACTAATGAGTCATATTTCTTTCTTTATTTATAACGCAAAATTTTGATTCTCATCAACAAATTCATATAATTTCAAGTTCAAAAAATTAAAGTTCATTTCTTAATTTTTTAACAGTATTTTTAGTGTGAGGCAATTCGGAACATAGTTTTCTATTTTTTCTCTCACCGGACATAACGTCAGTTATTAATTCTGACAGCATAGACCTATAACACTAAGTTGGTGCAAAATTTATTGTAAAATGCACTAGAACTCGGGGGCAGAAAAAAAATGGTTCTGGGGCCACGTGCGTCCCGCGGGTCGCTAGTTGAACAGAACTGATCTAGTGAAAAGGTTTCACGAAACGGGAGTCTAGATAGACTGTCAGAAGTGGCAAACTATCCTTCTTGTTTAACTTAGACGGCAGTTCTCACATCGTCACTTATGTATTCACATAGGGAAATCGCAGTTTCTCATGTCATAGGGATACTTGTCACATCAAGCTTCGTGTTAAAAAATTCGCGTATTGCTAGATTATAGGGCTCTCGACCTGGACACGCGAGTTGCTTACAGCCCATGGTTTGGGAAATTTAATCGGAACAATGTAATTAACAAGCTGAATCAAACACCCTCCAGCGATGACGCTTGTTTCCATTTATCAGGGTATGTACACAGTCAGAATACATGCGTATATGCAGTAAATAATTACACGAGGTTCATCACAAACAGGAAAATGGGGTGGAATGTCAGTTCAATATTATTCGATACAACAATAACTTCTCAAGTTAATACGTATCTTATATATAAAGGAGAGTGTTTGTATGTATGTAATTTGTTTACTTTTTTGCTGTCATAGAAACACAACAAAAGAATTTTCTTACTTAACCGACACTTGGTAATTTAGAATTATAAACAAAAACAATTGAACATCATTGCTTAACAATGCCTCCAAAAAAACGTAAAGCTATTGAAAGTAATGAAGAAAGATATAAAAGATTAGCAACGATACGTGAAAGAGTTGCAAGATCTAGAAATTCAGAAACAGCAGGACACCGTGAAGCCAGACTCCAAGAAATGAGAAACAGGGCTGCAAAAACCAGAGCCTCTGAAACACAACAACAACGTGAGGCCAGGCTTAATGATCTACGAAACCGAGCTGCAACATCCAGAGCCTCTGAACCACAACAACAACGAGAGGTCAGGCTTCAACAAATCAGAGATAGAACGAGACGTTCACGAACTGATGAATACTCCGATTTACAGTGTGAAGCATTATTCTATGACCCTCACATAGATTACGCACATCACGCCAGTATCAACATAGGAAAAATGGATTTAATTTGCCGCAATTGCCAAGCCAAAAAGTTTAAATCAGAACCTCCCGGTCTTTGCTGCAATAATGGTAAATTAAAACTTAACCAACTGGACCCATTACCACAAGAACTCTTAAAATATACAACTGGTGATACACCACAGTCAAGACATTTTCTGAGTAATATCCGAAAATACAACTCATGTTTTCAAATGACCTCATTTGGAGCCACATCTGTTATTAATCAGCCTGGATTTCAATCCACTTTCACAGTACAAGGGCAGATATACCATAAAGCAGGATCGTTGTTGCCGTTGCCTAATCAGCAACCAAAATTTTTACAATTATATTTTATTGGAAACGACCAAGTTGAGACCGACCAAAGATGCGCCAACAATTCAGGAACAAGACGTGAGATTGTATCTGATTTACAACAAATGTTCCATGCACACAATATTTACATAAAAACGTTTGAAACTTCAATTGATCATATGCCCACAGATGCATATAAAATTATTATAAAAGCAGATCGAAAACCAGCAGGAGAGCATGAACGGCGCTTCAACGCTCCTGTAGTGGATGAAGTTGCAGTTGTGATATCGGGTAATGAATTTGAAAAGCGAGATATCGTGCTTCAATTACGTAGTGGATCATTGCAGCGAATTTGCGAAACGCACAGGTCGTATGATGCTCTACAATATCCTATTTTATTTCCTTATGGTGAAGATGGGTATCATTTCAATCTGAGGCAAGTTAATCCAACAACAGGTATTCCAACAAGTGCAAAGGTATCTGCTATGGATTATTATGCTTACCGTCTAATGATACGAGGTACTAAACACAACCACGTGATAAATTGCAGACAATTATTCCATCAATTTATCGTGGATATGTATGTAAAGATTGAAAGTGAACGTCTTCAGTTTATTCGTTCGAATCAAAAAAAATTAAGAGTGGACCAATATATTCACCTAAGAGATGCGGTAGCAAATGACGGAAATATTGAGAATCTGGGCACTTTGGTTATTTTGCCAGCGACGTTTACGGGCAGTCCTAGACACATGCATGAGTACACACAAGATGCAATGACCTATGTAAGGACATACGGGAGACCAGATTTGTTTATTACGTTTACCTGCAACCCGATTTGGTCAGAGATTAAAGAAATGCTAATCAACGGTCAGTCATCCAGTGATCGCCACGATTTAATTGCGAGAGTTTTTAAACAAAAGCAACAAAAATTCATTAATATTATAACAAAAGGTCACATCTTTGGAGAGGTGAGATGCTGGATGTACACCATTGAATGGCAGAAACGAGGTTTACCACATTCACATAATTTATTTTGGTTGAAAAGGAAGATTCAACCAACAGAAATCGACGCTATTATATCTGCTGAACTTCCTAACCAAGAAGAAGATCCTGATTTATACGCTGTGGTAACTAAAAATATGATCCATGGACCATGTGGAAATATAAATCGGAACTCGCCATGTATGAAAGATGGGAAATGCACCAAAAACTATCCTCGAAAATTAATTAAAGATACACAAACAGGAAACGACGGCTATCCTTTATATAGACGGCGAGCTCCAGAAAATGGAGGTTTTACGGCAATACTGAAGACGCGAAGCAACGTGGAAATAGACGTGGATAACAGTTGGATTGTACCATATTCTCCATTATTATCAAAAATGTTTAACGCACATATTAACGTAGAATACTGCAATAGTGTCAAATCTATTAAGTATATCTGCAAATATGTTAATAAAGGTTCTGATATGGCAGTTTTTGGTGTAGGCAATGAAGACACCAACAATGAAGTAAAGCGTTATCAGTTGGGAAGATACGTCAGTAGCAACGAAGCTGTTTGGCGAATCTTCGGATTTTCAATTCATGAACGGTATCCTACTGTGGTTCACCTTAGCATTCATTTAGAAAACGGTCAACGAGTATACTTCTCAACTGATAGTGCCGCAAGAGTGATTGATCAGCCGCCAAACACAACTTTAACAGCATTTTTCCAACTATGCCAGCAGGATACTTTTGCAAGAACACTATTGTATTCAGAATTGCCGAGATATTATACGTGGAATACATCAAGGAAAGTCTTTTGTAGAAGAAAAATGGGCAACTTTGATCCTGAGCATAATATTTATTCATGTGACGCATTGGGCCGAGTCTACACAGTCCATCCTAACAACGCCGAATGTTATTTTTTAAGAATGCTTCTACATACCATTAGAGGACCTCGCTCATTTGCAGAATTAAGAACGGTAAACGGAGAAATATGTGAGACATTCAGAGAAGCTTGCCAGAATTTAGGGTTGCTAGAAGGAGATCAACACTGGGATGACTCATTGCGAGAGGCCAGTTTGATTTCTCTTCCAGGACAAATCCGAATTTTGTTTGCCATCATAATAACCTCCTGTAATCCATCTAACCCAAAAACATTATGGGAAAAATATAAAGAATCAATGAGTGAGGATATACTGGCTAAAGTTCGAAGTGAAAATCCTACATTGGATATTACGTTTAACTCCGACATTTTTAATAAAACTTTGATTATTTTGGAGGAAAAGTGTATCACCATGGTTAACAAGACTTTAGTGGAACTCGGTCTTTTTGCACCTGTACAACATCAAGAGGGTGTATTTTATCCAGATTATATACGTGAAACTAGCTACAATGTCTTAGACTTAGAAGCATACATCGCGGATAAAAAGCCACTTCTTAATGAAGATCAGAAATTCGCGTACGAAACAATAATGGATCAAGTAGATAAACAAGAAGGAGGAATCATTTTTCTTGATGCTGCTGGTGGCACGGGAAAAACATTTTTAATTAATTTAGTTCTCGCTGAAATCAGGGTTCATGGAGAAATTGCTCTAGCCGTTGCATCTTCAGGTATTGCAGCGACATTAATGGAAGGAGGAAGAACAGCCCACTCTGCCCTTAAGTTGCCACTTAATATTTCCCGACAAGAAAATCCCACATGTCATATAAATAAAACAAGCGGCCAGGCACAAGTTCTTATAGAATGTAAATTGATAGTATGGGATGAGTGTACGATGGCTCATAAAAAATCTCTTGAGGCCCTCAACGCAACACTTAAAGATCTTAGAGGAAACTGCAGTTTAATGGGAGGAGCTCTGGTACTCCTGTGTGGAGACTTCCGTCAAACTCTGCCTGTCATTCCAAAATCGACTCCAGCCGATGAAATTTATGCCTGTTTAAAACATTCTGTTCTATGGAATCATGTCCAAGAAATTAGCCTTAAACAAAACATGCGAATCCTCTTAAGAGATGGGAATGCTCAAAATTTTGCAAATAAACTTTTGGAGATTGGAGAAGATAGATTAGTTATTGAAGCATCTGGTATGATAAAATTGTCATCAGATTTATGTGTATCGGTGAAAACTGTCCGCGATATGATACAAGCAGTCTATCCTAACGTTAATCAAAATTATAAAAATTTAGAATGGTTGCGAGAAAGAGCCATTCTTGCTCCTAAGAACGATGATGTTAATGTAATTAACAAGGAGATACTAGCCATGCTGCCAGGAGACGTGATTGAATATAAATCGGTTGATACCGTAGTGGATGCTGACGAAGCCGTCAATTATCCAACGGAATTCCTAAATTCACTTGATCCAGCTGGATTGCCACAACATCGCCTTATACTTAAAGTAGGATCTCCAATCATTTTATTGCGAAATTTAGATCCACCAAAACTCTGCAATGGGACACGATTGTGTGTGACAAAATTAATGAAAAATATAATCCAGGCAGTCATTTTAACTGGAAAAGGAAAAGGTGAAATAATTTTTATTCCACGGATACCTCTAATCCCAACTGATCTTCCCTTCAACTTTAAAAGATTACAGTTTCCAGTCCGGCTAGCTTTTTCAATTACCATTAATAAATCACAGGGACAGTCTTTAAAGTTTTGTGGTGTTGATCTAAGATCGCCATGTTTTAGACACGGGCAACTTTATGTTGCTTGCTCCAGAGTAGGTTCGCCTAAAAATTTATATATTCTTTCTCCTGGATATGAAACAAAAAATGTAGTTTATAAACAGGTGTTAAATAAAGAAGATTCTTAAATTTGTATGAAGTAGTGTATTATTGTGCTTTATAATTTGTTGTTTTTATTTATGTAGTATATTTATATTATTGTTTCTCCCTAACCCGTGCAAAGCCGGGTATTCAGCTAGTATAATAATAAAATTCATGTCCATATTTAAGGATGACGAACGTGATTATTGGTTTTTGTCAGATGGACCTACTTGTCAACGCGTTTAACGAATCAAAGAACTTTTTCGAGGAATTGTTCGATGATCGGCTCATCTCTTGAAACATGAGTATCCTTCACTCATCCGATCGGAGTTCTTTTCCTTGTACGAAAAGAGCTCACCAAAATAACAATAAGTCCAGACTAACAGTTCTTAAATAAGTCATCTTTGAAATTCCCATGAACATTTTTATTATAATTACTAGATACATATGAAGTCGGGTAAATTTGGATATGGAACAAAATTATTAACATTTACAGCATCTAATGAAAATTATTTCAAATGTTATTAATAAAGTGTCTGAAAATAATACACATATTTCATTCATATTTCTATACAATAAAATATTTAATACTTCCAATGAAAGTTCGAGGATTACTGAATCAGTATGAGGAAATTTAATTGGTGTTGCCCTGTCGTTTCCTAAAAATAGCAAGACTATACTGAGAATGCTATAAATTTGAGCAAGTTAAGCAAAAGAATACCCATTTTGCTTACCCGGGGAAATGTATTAACGCAACAATTAATTGACCAAAACTGCAAAAACATGCAACTCTGTTGCTCAAGGTGCAAAAATAGGATTTTTTCAGGAAGAGATGGTTGTGTAATGATGACCTATTTCAATAGAGCGCTGCGTGGAATATCTAAAGCTTGGCTATCTTACATCCGTATACTAGCGGAACTCAGCCATATGAAGATGTCTCCACAGAAAGTCTTCTAATCCACGCACCTAACCTTAGCATTGCCTTCACTCAATAAAGTTCCATTACTAGTCTACGGTTTCCTGTTCTCGAGAAATAGAGACACATTTTAAATACCAATTATGGCACATGAAGACCGCTTCGTATCATCTCCCCAAGTTTGACAAATAGTTATTTTTAAAGATATTAATACCTACCTGAACAATTTTGACGCTAATCTACTGCCACGGGCGAAACAAAAAATATATACTTAATCCAGTCAATGGCATGGTCAAGAACAGAGTATTTTATTTCAGGGTTGTGTTTGGAGCAATTAGAAAGTAAATATAACTCGGCCCAAGTGCTTCATACCGAGAACGTTATTTTGTGCTAAATAAATCTGACAAACTTTGCTACAAAGATGTATCCATTAATTATTTCTCGATTTCTTATCGAGAATTTTCCAGAGCAGCTGTAACAAATTTTTTATTTTTTATTTTCGCAATTTTGTAAATTGTTTTTAAGCGCATTGGTTTTCGTTCTCAATAATAAAATGAAAAATAGGAGCATTACATTTTCGTAAAGTGCTTCTCTTTACAATTTTATGATGAAAATTGAAATTTAATTTTTTGTGATTCCGGAAGAACACCATGTTAGTTAATGCACTGTCTCGTTATTTGAGGCTATGAAGGCAGGATATTGCGAATGTTTATACTTCAATAGAATAGACTTGAGTGTATATATAAAATCTTGTGGGCTGCGTATGTGTCATGAATACTGAATTTAAAGAAATTCTTTCGAAAACTATACGTTTAAAATGAGAATATATAATGAATAATAAAGAAAAATAATAATTCTTGAAGTAGGTTAAAAATTGCGAGGTTGGGTATCTATTAGTGTCATCAGAATCCATGCCACTATGGTCTAACTTGCTGGTTTTGTGATAAGGCTGTTTTCCAGAAACTAATGTTTAAGGCCAACTACATGAAAATGGTCTCCTTCCACTACAGAAGATTTTTATCTATCCGATGCACACTCTAATCGCGAAAAAGTAATCAACGACACGACGTCAATGACCAGCTGGCTAGGGCATTGAACTCATGGCCTCGGTTATTTTTAGGTGAATTCGAGTGCGTTGGTCGCTGCAACTGGTGAAGGGAACTGGCCACAAACTGATTGACATGCAAGTCGGTCATCGCGTGAGCCGCGACGAGGTCAAGCCACCGTTGGCACGAGACCATTTCTCCGGAGGAGATTCCCCGAGCCAAATCAGCTGAACGGGAGGTTGTAAACGATTGAAGGATAGGGTCACAGGTAGTGAAAATAACATACGACAGGAAGGTCTATGCAAGTGGCAATGGATGCTTATTCTCCAGTTTATCTCCGTAAATTAATAATTGTGCAACAATTTCTACATATTACAGGTTTGATGACAAAAATAACAATGAAAGAAAAGTTAATTATAGTATTTTTCTTCGATCCATGTTCCCTTGACGTTTCGAAATTCCTGAGAAAATTTTCCTGGTCCCCATATATAT